>VYZP01003934.1:132141-148013 GCA_013400635.1 Hypocryptadius cinnamomeus
GAAAGGGGGGTAGATTTCAAATTGTAGTAAAATCCATTGCAAATCCACCTACACCAGCAGAATTCAGTGTCAGCCAGAAATCCACCCCAAAAGCTGTGGAAATGTGAGGTTGATTAGATAATGCTGCAACAGGTAAACTGCTGGAGGGAATAGCTCAGCTCTGGAGAGTTTTGCACTGCAACCACCAGGAAATGCACTTGCAATGGAGAGAGTTTTTTGACATCACAATATTCTACAACTTGGTGTAGAGATGGAGCTGTAAAAATGCCAGAAAACTCATTTTCTGGGTTAGGTAAGTACTTTGCAGGCTACAATTGTTCCCATCCAGAAGGAAGACTTGTGCAAACTGGATAAATGCTGACCTGAAAATATAAATATAGTCCAAAAGTAAAAGTAAAAAAGTATAGTCCAGTAAAAGAAAGAAGTGTCTATGGCTATCCCACGTGTGTGCATGAAGACATGCTTAATTTGCAAATATAGCTGTAATGACTGCATGTGCAAATGAAACCACAGTTTGAACAAATTACACAATGTCTTGCTACAGGCATGTAAAAGAAAACTCATCAGAGTATTACTAATTGCTCCATGTAACACACACATGAAATGCAAATTCAGTCCTGAAAACCTGCTGGAACAAGAGCACAGCAGATCTTTTATCCAGTGTACTCAAGGGCCACTTTTTATTTCTGGGCTTTATTTTCAGGAATTTAGGACTTCCTCAGAGACAGATAGGTAAGCAATCCAGCGCTTTGGAGAGAAGTGTTTAACCTAAGATGTTATCATTGTTGGAAAACAAAATATATTGTTTAAAATACCAGTCTTTTTAAAGCTGAGCTGCTTCTTTTAGCCAGAGCATAAAATTATCTGCCTGCAGGATGTGCAGAATTGCAGTGGAACATGCTCCATGGAAAACAGCACATTATTTTTTGAAGGTTTCAGAATTTTGGGGTTTATATCAGTATGATTTTGTCTCAGAAAAAAATGAAGGTTTTTCGAGGACTGTAGTTGTACCGTCCTACGAAGACTTGGAATGCTGTGACTTGGAGAGCTATCACTGAAATATTATTCTGGTAACAGCAAAAATACACTTAAAGCCTCATTTTAGTAACTCTGTTAGACAACTTAGGCGTGGAAGCATAGTTTTTCATTGGATTCTTTTTTGCCACACGGCCGTTCGCTGGTAGCTATTTTACAGCAGATTTTGCTGCTCTGAACAGGATGGGTTTCAAAGAGATTTACTTGGAGAATAAACAACTTCCTCATGGGAATCCTGATGGCACAATCTGACCCCTAGGGATTATTTTACCTCGCTTCTGAGGTAGGTGAGCTGCACCTGGAGGTTTGTGTTCATGGTTTTGAACTCTAATTGCTTTGTAGGCTTCATGGTGCTTGAAATTAAAATCTCATTTTATGAGCTCTGTTGCTTGTGTGCTTGGCTAACCCACCCCCCTGTTTTGGTGTGACCCACCATGCAGGTGACAATAACCCTAAAAAAACCACTGAGGGCTCCCTCAGAAGCACATCTGATGTTTGTTCACAGCCCCAAGCCCTCAATTTGACTACCAGCAGCACAGCCTGGTTCTCCCCAGCCCATCTCATACCCACCTTGCTCTGCCTCCATCTGACAGGAATTCTCTCTATTTGTTTTGGTATTCCAGGCCTTTATTTTAGGTGGGATCCTGCCATGTAGCTGTGCATAAAAAGGTCATTGAAATTTTGTTCAGGCCAGTCTGAAACTTTTCCAAGCACTTTCTTCTGCCCAAAAAAAATACAGAGGCAGCTCTGATGGAGAGTGAGACAAAAGGCAATGGCATTCCTGAAGCCCATCTGGGAGTTTGTGGAAAAGTTTGAAAAAGCTAAACTGTTCTTGTACAGCTCTGTGTAGGTATTAGACATTTCCCCTGTTTTTCTTTCCGTATTGTACATTATTGAGGATATTTACTTGAAGACAGAGTCTTTGTCTAAGCATTCATCTTTCTTTTTTAACTTATTAAGAACCTGAAATCCTAATCCTCTGCTTGTGACATCCCAGCAGGACTGCTATGGAAATCATCACACTGCCAAAACTCAGAGGACTGTGACACCAGGTAGAGAATAAACAGGAGAGGCGGATGAACTGTTAGGAAATAAGGACCCCTTTTTTGTCTAAATATTTTCATTAATAAAGAACAAGGGAAGGGAAGGGAAGGGAAGCACATGATATGTTTCTGAGGCCTAGCTACTCTTTTAACCAGGAGTTCAGGAGGATAAAGTGTGAAAGGGCCTCGTCACTCATAAGAGAAAAGCTTTATTGTATTGTTCAATTTTTTTTTAATCTGAACCCTTGGCTCTTACGATTTATTTACATACCTTGATATTTTTTTCTTTGAGGTCCTTAGGCACCAGTGTCAGGAACGGTCACAGACAAGCATTTGCTGTGCTTGGGTTGCCAAGTGACCTCCAGAAACCTCTGTCAAGGACAAAGGTATTGTCAGATGCCTTCAGAAACAGAGCTCTCAAACACAAAGTTTTAGCAAAAATCACAGTCTTTACATTCCTACTATAACCTTGATGTTCCAAACTTCTCTTTTCTAACTGTGAACACGCAGCAGATGAAAACTCACATTTTTATCTGGCATTTAGCCCCAGAGAATGGGGGCTTTAGTGAAAACACAATGTAAAGTGTTAATGGGCAGGTTTTAGTCCCTCAGAAGCTGTATGATAGTGGCATATTCATCTTGTTGATAGAAAAGTCACCAAAAAGGAAAACTGTCTGGGCTGACAGCCATCAAGAGTGGTGTGAAACGAGGATATGCAATGACAAAAATGTAAAAAATATAATTTACTTCACTTAAAGGTCTGCCTGGGAGTGGCAGAAAGTTCCAAACCAAATTCCCGACCTCAAATCGAGCAGAGAGGTGGAAAGAAGGAGCAGAGAAAAGAAGCACATGAACAATAATTTTATTTTAAAAGCAAGAATGTAAGGCAAATGACACAAGAGATTGTAAAACATTTTTGCTAGTGCTGTCCAAAGACTGTAGAAAGAAAGAAAAGATGGTGAGAGTGGTATATGTCCGAGGTGTAGGTTCCATGGCCAGGCATCAAATATTATTAATCATCCAGTGGATGCAGCTGGGGAGGAATGCATGGCAGATTTCACAGCGAAGGAGAGCAGCTGCCCTGCAAGAGTTATCTGCTCAAGAAGAGATCTTTATCACTGTCTGTGGTCCAGACAGAGCAGTAAAGAAGTTTGATGCTTTACTCACTATTGCTCATGAAGCAAAGGTTGGAAAATCAGATAAAAATCAGTTGCACACCAGACTGTGGGATAGGAGAAAACTCTCTGGGAGAAAATACAAGGGGGAAAAACTCCCAAAACCAAATGTTTACTTGAAAAATATAAGTCTTGCTTTAATTCCTTGTCATGCTGTGGTACATTCCAGTGGAATCACTGCTCTGTACCTTGGAAATTGACCATATCATGTTCATCAGAAGGAAGCAGTGATGAAACTCTCTAAAATGCTGAAGAAGGCAATAATGTTCCAAACACAAATGCCTAGATGTAATCTAGATCTGCACTAGTGACTGAGCTTCCCCCACTCTCTTTCTCTCCATCTTCTCAGGTGTGTGCGTGTGTGTGAGTGTGGGGAACACAACTGTGAAGTTTGCTTGAGTCAGCTCAATTTGTGAGTTGCAAATCCATCTGATGGGACAAGCAGAGCAGAGCACAACTAATCAGGAATGGGCAATCTGAATCAGCCAGAGCTCCCAGGCCAGAACTGCTGCCTGTTTGGAGCTCACTGCAGGCTGTGTCATGCCTGGGTGCAGTCCATGCCCAGCTGAGGGGCTCTATGCCAGAGGAAAGGAGACAAAATTCCCTTTACTCAGCCACAGAATGGCTGATCAAAAGTTATTTCCAACTCAGAACTCAAACGACCCCTAGTCCTTGTGAAAGTCCCCAAAGCAGGAGATTTAAGGAGCATAACTCAAAGGTTTCCGTCTTTTCCCCAATATAAGGTGTGAGAAGTGCAGAAACCACATGTGGGTGTTCCAGCCAGGCACATCTGTGTGCACAGATTAAAGATTTAACATTACTGTGATGGCATGGCTAAGTCCTTGTCACAGAAGCATAGGGTAGGTCTTGTTGGCATTCCCTACTGGTGTTCTGCCTTGGAAAGTCTCCAAAAAAGAAGAAACAAGTCATGCTTGGGGTTGCTGTCTGCATTATTTCTCTTCAACCTGTCTCACAAAGGCTTGGTTTATGAATGAAAAGTTTGTTAGTTGCCTCTCCAGTGCCCTTCATCTGCCCCTGTTTGACCCTTGAGAGGACAGGTAAAGATATCTCTTCTCAAACAGGCTAATCTGTGGAACAGAGATAGGAATGTTCTCTCAAAGGTATGGGACTAACACACTGATGATTGCAGAATGCATGGGATTTGTGAGACTCTTCTGGAGGTGATGGACCAAAATGAAGAAACTTTCACACATTCTCCCCAAACTGCCTTTGTTTGGCAGTGCTGCTGGAAATAAAATGTGATAATACTATCTGTGAGATGATTAGGTGGGAGCAGGACAGGGCATGCCTCTCTGCTTCCCCATTTCTCTGCAGGGAAAGTCTCCAGTTTGGGCTGGAAAACTCCAAAGCAGCCTTTTTCAGTGTTCCACGCAGCATTTTTAGCTCAGAGGCTGAACTTTCCCACTTCTTTCCCTAAAGACAGCTTGGGCTGTCATCTGTGAATCTTCAGTTTGGTCCTTTCTTCTTGGGGAAAAGGTTCTGGTGGTCTCAAGGCTGTGCTGTGCCGTGAAGTCAGCTTAGGAAGCCCAGCCTGCAGGAAGATCAAGATGATTATTGAAGGTGAAACTCAGGCACTTGCCAGGAGCTTCCCTTCCGTGAACTTCTGCAGTTTGATGCTGGGATGTTTTCATGAGCAGCAGGACTTTTCAAAAAAACAAATCAGAAATCCTTTTTCCACTGAGAAACCGCGGAAAAATTCGTGGAAGATTTTCATCCAGTCATAATAGGAAAGAACGTTACTGGTAAAAAGCACACGGTATGTGCAAATATCAGTCCAATTAAATGAGAATGTCACTCTTGAAAGACACAAGAGAGGTGAAGCTGCAGTGCTGAAGACAAGGGTGTTATTCTCTGGTCTTGGCAAGAAAAATCTTGGAGTGTTATTTTTACTAGTAACATAGTACAGGAGGTTCAGTCTCAGCCAGGGTTTAGGAGGAGTGGGGAGAACATAAGGTATTTGCCCAGAATATATGTTCTGTCTTCTGAACATCAGGAATGGTTAAAATGATTTCCATGGATATCTATGGATAAAGCCTTAAACTCCCTAACTTCTTAGGTGCACTTAGATGTGGGGAAAGAATATTGTAAATAGTAATCAAATCATGTAATGTTCAGTAGGCTGGAGAATCATCCTGGTAACTGATTTTAGTCTTTTAAGGGTTTCCTCTCTCCCAATAAAAACCTTTGATTTTAGTATAGCATGCTTATCACTAGCAGTGTTTTTCATCTATTCCTGTGTCTTTAAAAATAAAAATCCAGTCTCATTCTCCCTAGAGCTCAGATGTTTCGTCGTTTCTTCAGAACCAAGGAATAAATTATTGTGACATTGGTTTAGTTGTCCTCCCACTGTTGTTCAAAACCACAACAAACAAAAGGCCTGTGAATTCTGGTGTAAAGTTACACCAAGAGTGTTCAGCCATTAATTACTCTCACACTGCACTAGCATGACATGAAGAAGCACTGCAGACAGCCCGTGCTGCAAAGCTCACAGTGGAAGACTTTAACCAGACCAAACTTGTTTAAATAAGTCAGTGCTGACTGGGGAAGAAAGCAACAATGAAGGAAGACAAGCAGATTTTAATTATTTTTTAAAAAAATTATTTGTAGCATGTGCTATTTGATTTAATTCTGCACCTGGCACAGAGGAAAGAAAGAAGAAAATAACACACTACAGGAGTAAAAAAATACTGTGTAATAAACAGACAAACAAATTGATCAAAATCATCTGTAACTTCTGTTAATAAACCCCTGCAAAGTATTGCTTAATGCCAGATTATTTTGAAGCTAAATGAAAGACTGTTCACAGCTGCATATACTTCATCTCACAAATGCAGATTAAAGCAGATTTGAAAGCGTTGTTATGAATTATGCATTATTTTTAAAGAATAAAGTGAATAACATAGCCAGCCTGTAGGAACCTGGAATAGGGAAATTTTCAATTGGCAACACCACTCTCTAAAAGAAATTACTGTGGTGCTCTAAGCGTTGTATCTTGCTCTTCCCATTCACACTTAGTAAATATTTGTCATCCATGAAACTCAAAAATTCTTTATCTTCACTGTGGAAAATTTCTTTTTCTGCTTAGAATAAGCCAGTTTTTATTTAAATAAAGACAATTGGATTAGGCCTTGCATATATGTGTGTGTGTTTAATTTTAAAATATACACGCTCTATATAATTTAAACACAGAATGCAATCTACTAATTGTGCACTTGTGTGATTGTGTGCTTTCCAGAGAATCGTGGAGTGGTTCAGGCTGGGAAAGGCCTCTGGATCCATTGAGTCCAGCCACCAACCCAGCACTGCCACATCCACCACTAAACCACATCCCCCAGTGCCAGATCTGCACGTTTTTGGAGCACTCCCAGGAATGGTGACTCAAACACTCCCCTGGGCAGCCTGTTCCCTTTTTCAGTGAATATATGTTTATATATATACATATTGTGTGTTTAGGTGCACTTACCTCTGCATGTTTACATGAAACATACGGATAATCCATACAGTGGCTGGCAAACTTAGGGTGAGAATTAGCCCTTGAGAGGATCTCCTGCCATCTCATTCACACAATAAAACAGTTCAACTGATGTGAACAATCATTCCTGATGTAAAATTCTGTTTAGAAATAGTTTCCACTGCTTTTAAGATGCAAATCTACAGGCCTGTAGTCCAGGGGATGGAGCAGCCCATCCCTGTGGCAAGAGCAGCTATGCCACACAATGCTCCAGACATCTCAAAAAGCAAAAATTACACAGTTTTGCTCCAAAAGAAGGTACTCCTTTCCTCTTACAGCCATTGCTTTTTGAAAAAAAATACCTCTTGAGGTAACTTCACTAAGATTCTGCACCAACATACAACACACCCCATGTGCTTCTGTGATTTAGGGGACAGAAAAAAAAAAATCCAATTTGTCTCTGATGTCATTGTGTGTTAGTGGTGATGTCCTCAGACCTTTCCTGTGAACTCTGAAATTGATGATTCATTGCATAACTCGCCAGAGAACACAATAATTGCATACTTTTGTTCAATTATTGTCTGGAACTTGCACATCTGACACGCCAAGGAGAGAGGTTCACTGTCTGAGTACCTGAAAGGGCCAAGTCCTGGAGCAGGGCTCAGAAAGCTGAGAAAAGACGCCTTTTCTAGACCTCTGTGAAGGTCATTTAATCTTATCACCCCTTCCTTTCCAAGATAAAGGGGTTTTCATGTATACAGAAGTGGTGCAGAGTGATGTGACAGCCCAGCCCTGTGTCACGCACCTGGCACAGCATCTGCAGCTCCCAAGGCCAAATTTGGTGAATTTTGGGAGGATAAAATGTCATAAATTCAGGGGGGAGAGTTGGTGGAGGTTGGAGTCCAGCAGGGTGTGTCAATGTAAACAAAAGAAACATGAACAGTGTTTGAAAAAGTGGGAAATAAATCGCTGAGCACTTTGGGGTTTATTTTTTCCAGATCTCTCTGTTTCTTCTTCCACCAATTTTTTACCCTTTTAACATTCCAATGCTTCAATGCATATTTATTTCTGGGGAATAATGAATAAAGACTTTAGGATATGAGTCTTCAAAATGAAGTCATCTTTTTATTCAAATACAAAAAAATCAGAATCAGAAGTCACTGGTTAATAGCTACCACATCAGAGAATATTTTTTTCATGTATACAAAGAAAAATCTTCCCCTTAAAATTTTTGAGTTTAATTTTATGTACTAACATTTGATTCTCTTTTTCAGCCTTCTCTTCCTTTCTAAAAGAAGCCACATGTTATTTAATGACCTCAGTAATAAACCATTCATCAGTGGACCCTAGTCCTTCATCCTCAACAACTCAGAAGGCAAAACAATTCTATAGTTATTATCATCTTTTGTAATTGAGCTCTCATTGAACCCTCATGCAATCAATATGAGAAATTGCCCATGATACCCAAATTTATTGCAGCTATTTTGACCAGTGCAGATATTTTTCTGATGTTGCTCTCCTGAAAACTCTAGAGAGACACTCATTTAAAAAATGCAATGTAGTGATTTGAAACTTAGCAGTAATAATAACAATAATAATAATAATAGTAAAAGTAACAATAACAATATTGTTTTCACCCTTTTCAATGGCATCATTTTAGCAACATCTGTGGTGCTGTTTGGACACTTTCAACCATCATAGGGACGAATAAAATCCCTGGCTGTTATGAGAGCATTTGTGTTTTTTTACTGTCATCTGCTGCCATCTGATTTTTTTTATTCACTTACAAGAAGCAGTTCCCAGGAGTGCTTGGACAAACAGCCATTAATTTCTTCTGCTTTGAGAACTTTTACCCTTAAGTATTTTTGCTTGATAAGACTGTTATTTTTCCTCAAGTTCAGTCCTGAGCAGGATACCTCAGGGATCCTCAGTACCCACAAGTTCACTCAGGAGGTCCAGGCAACAGGAATTTTCTGAGAACTTGTCAACTCTTCATTTTGACAGCAGCAAGAATTATTTCTTTGCCACGTTCAGGTTATTTTTAAGCCTTGCCTAGCCTGGTTCAAGGCCAGGGCTTGGAGAAACCAAGATCTAGTGGAAGGTCTTGGACAAGATGGAATTTCAGGTCCTTTCCCACCCAAACCACTCCATGACTCTGTGATTTTTGACCATAAACATATAATTTAACAGATTTTTTTTTTTGTCAAAAGTCTTTTTGCCTGTTGATGCAAGAGCTGTCCCCATGCCACCTACTCACCCCAGACTCCTCCCTGCTCCCTAAACTTTCCCACTGGCTGCCTCTAGGGACAAGGTGTTCAGAGCTCAGGTTTTGAAGAACTTGGCTTCTAAAGGTCAAGGCAGCCTTAAAAAAATGCAACCCAGGACTCCTGGAGCAAATGTTCATGAAATAGCTATTTAAGCCCTTTACTCAATGTCAGGAGGAAGTTTGTCTTTTTTTTTTTTCTTTCTCAGAGGTGAATGTTTTCTGTCAAAAATGAACTTGCACCCTTCTTCCCCAGATGTTCCTAAAGTAAAGGAACCAAAGCCTCTGCTTTAGGAAATTACCAGTATTAAAGAAAACATTGAAGAATCTAGTTAAATGCCACTAAAACAAGTGGAAAATAGAGACGTGTCTTCACAGATCACACCCACAGTGACTTTCCACACTGTCATTCCCCTTTCCTAGGGCTCTTCTGTGTTCAAAAATTAATTAATGTATGCCAGACCTAAATGCCCCCAGGCCTCTTTGCCTCAGGCCTGCTTAAATCGCTCCAACTTTCCTCTTCTCACCTCTTTGCTTATCTCTCTCTTGAATTTGGGTTGGGTGAGGCATCATCAGTCTTTGTCAGGCAGGAAAATACATTTAATCCTTTCCCACCGTGACTCAAAATTGGTGATGGGTTCAGCTAATCAGGGCCAGATTTTACTGGCTCAAAATAAATCCTGATTGCCAGATATAAACTGAAGATTTATAATATTGGTACTATGACCACTGTGTTTTAGTACTTGCACTTCACAGCTCCATTTAAGCTGTTCCTGAATCCTACAGTGAGTCCAGGACTTGGGATATAGGATTTCTGAGTCCTTGTTTTTCAATCACCATCCTCAAATATAAGTTCAAAACTGACACTGCTTATTCAAGTGATGCTGTGATCTTTTTTAGACCATTTCTCTCCCAAAACAAGGTTATGTTGAGACCCTTTAGTTAGATGCCTGTTCTATTAAAAAAAAAACAACAACCTGTGCAATTCCCAATTATTTGTCTATTTTACTGCTGAGATATTGAGATTTAGACAGACAATTCTGTAAGTGTACTTAGATAATTTTTTTCTCAAAATCTCCTACTTTGTGTCATTACAAAAACTTTTCCCCTCCTTCTCTTACAAAATAAAAAAAATAATTTGTCCTGTCTATATCTAGCAACCTTATAGGGTTCTAAAAATAATTGTTCTTGGCATTTATCGGGCACCAAAGGTAAATATACATGATTCTATCAGCTTTAACAGTATTATCTGTTATGGGTATCACAGGCCAAGAACCACATTGTTGTGGTTCAACTTCACCTACTTCAGTTACAACCTCATTTACCTCAGAAGCACTGCACCTGTCTGTCTATTGTTTCTTTAACAAAGTAAGTGGGAAGATAGCCAGACACCTAAATTACATCAAGACCTCTACAGCTCTTCCATTAAAAAAAAAAAAAAATTCAATTTTCACATGTCACTTCGTGATCTAAAATGTCTGAACAGAAATGTGTGATTACTTATTTAGGTGGTAGACAGAACTGAGGATTTGTATCAATTCTTTCTTGTGCCAATTTTACAAGCACATTATCTAATTTCTTCTTTCTTCCCAACAGAATTACCTTGCCATAATTTATTATATTCAATAAATTATAGAGCTAATAAAAGCAGGCATTATTATTTTTATCATGCTACTTTCTTCCTCTTCTGTCAAAGAGAACAGTTTCAGATGTTGGTGTGATCTACCTATTATATTGATTGAAATATTTTCATGATTGGAATTGAATTTAAAAAAAGAATAGCAGATCTTTTGAAATGAAAGCCAGCCTGAAGAAGGCTCAATTCAAAAGGCAGAGCATTAATTTAAAGCTCAAAGAAGAGGAAGGTAACCTATTATTTTTTTGATAAAATGGGAACAGGCATGAAAAAAATTATTTTCTGCTTCACATGAAGATAGAAAACCCTGAAAATCTTAACAAGCTTCTGTCTTTGTCTTTTTTAACTCAGATCTCAGATTTTTGAGCATCTGTCTAGTGAAACTCCAAACCCTGCCCTGACTACTCAAATTATGGACTTGAGACTTACATGAAGCAGCCACACTCTGCTTCCTTTTAGCATCAAGAAAATAGAGGTACCAAAAGATGTTCATAATAATTCTGTACTTCTGAATTGGAGTAACTTAAGCCCCACTTTACTTCTGCAGACTCTATAGTAACAGGCACTTGGATGCTATCTGAATTTTTGAAACATTATTTCAGTAATAAATATGAAGTGGTTTGAGATTGTTTGCCTTTGGGGGTTGTATTTTGTTTGCTTTTTGTTTTTTGGGGGTTGGGGGTGGGGTGTTTGGGAGTTTTTTGGGGGGTTTTTGGTTTTTTTTGTTTGGTTCGTTGGTTTTCTTGGGGTTTTTTTTCGGTTTTTTTTGGGGGGGTGGGTTTGGTGGATTTCTTTTTGTAGTTCTGTGTTTGGTTGTTTTGTTTTGTTTTTTGGGTTTTTCCCCCAAAGAAAATAATATTTTGGAGAGAGGAGACTTGTGCCTTCTATCTTCAATATTTGCTGTCTTTCCAGGTGAAGACAACAGCTTTTTCCTCCTACTCATCCCAACGTCTGGTGGAAACTGAGACCCAAACTTTGGAGCTCAGTGCTTTTACCTTTCTTCAGGGCTCGAGAATTATTGTTTTGGAGGATTAGGTTTGATGACTCAAAAGGTTTTTTTTTAGTCTCTCTGCTCCTATATAAAAGCAACCCTATAAAGTAAGCAAAAAGAATTGCTGTCCTGTGCAAATCAAATAATCTAAAGTAGATTAATCAGTTTCTTCCCTGGATCCCAGTTTCCTGCACTGCTGTTTAGCTCCTTGATTGACAAGATTGCAGCTTAATTCTGGAGTAGGAGGCAACTGGCTAAATTGGCAGGATTTCAAATGCCTTCCCTGAGGTCCTGGTCCCCAGCTCTTGTCCTGTGCTTGTGTGTGTCTGCAGGAAGGTTATCACAGCTGGGGCAGATGGAGATTTATACAACCCACGCTTTTCCTCTGGGAGAGTTCCTAAAAAAACTGGAAAAACAAGAACAAGCAATACAGCTTCTATTAGGGGAGAAAAAAAAAAAAAAACAACAAACCAGGAAAAGGAAAAAAAAGAAAAAAAAAAGACAAGAAAGAAGAAAGAAAAAAAAATAGCAGGGCTGTAACATTTCTTCTGCTCCAAGGGAATCTGAGGAATAGCAAGCTCAAGAATCTTATATGTCATGCACCCTCACCTGTTCTCTCTCCTATTTCAACAGCTGTTTGCAGTCATTGTAAGAGCATAATTATCGCTTCAGGGATTTCCAGCCTGTGTGAAGGACTTCAGCCTTATAACAGGTATAAGACAGGCAGATTGCCTCAGAAAAAAGAAAAGTGAGAGGGGGCAAAAAAACTCCACAGCACCATCCAGCAGTCTGGTTCAGGGGCTGAGGGAACTCTGCTCACCCAAATTATTAATCTTTAAAGGTACCTCAAGACTCTGAGCTGAACAGTCAGTCCTCCCATGTGCCTGAACTTTCTGTCCAGTTAAATATCTACATAATATCCTAAATAATGAATATATTAGATTTTTATCCCTGAACCTATTCAGTTAACGCTGAACCTAAGAGGAAGCCATTTATAACACCACTCAACTCTGTGGAAGTTCCAAGGGAAAAAATCAGAAAAAATAAAAGGGACGGGGANAGGGAAAGGGAAAGGGAAAGGGAAAGGGAAAGAGAAGGGGAAGGGGAAGGGGAAGGGGAAGGGGAAGGGAAGGGAAGGGAAGGGAAGGGAAGGGAAAGGATCAAGAGCAAACACCACCCTTCAAACCCACAAAAACCAAAAACCAACCAATAAAACCCTCTCAATAAAGCAAACAACAAAAATCCCAAACCAAAACGTGGACTAAGCATCTTCAAGTAGGTATAATGATGCTTCTGGGCTTTATTTTGACTATATATCAAACTAAAGTCTGTGTTTCAGAGAGGAAACCCTTCATAACCAGTCATGGAATGATAGTTAAACAGAACAGGTAGGGAACATACAAATATTCTAAAATTCAAGGCTTAGTTCAGTGTGGGTTAAGGACAGTTGATGGACACAGGAGAGAACTCAAGTCAAGACTGCAGTTTCAAACCTGGGGAAAGCCTTGTGTGCTCACAAGTTTGTTGACTTTTTCTAAATGTACTTACGAGCTGGTCTAATGGACTGTACTACCTCACAAAGTTTGTTCTGCCTCATATTCTTGCAGCATCAGGGCCTCTGTAGTTGTACTACTAAACAAATGTTATTTGAACCAATTGTTCCACTTCTGCACAAGGGAGAGCTCCATCTTTCCCCTCAAAAGGAGTGGAAAGAGGTTTGTGCAAACTGACAGTGCAGACATGTCTCTGTTTGAGAGTAATCAGCAAATTCTTCTGTCTTGATTTCTTCTTTTTTCTCTTCAAATAATGTCTGTGGCTGCAGTGAAGAGACATGACAAATCCTCAGTAAGGAACTCCTGAAATTCTGCTGTTTCTGTCTAAGCTGAACCATCAGTGCTGAGATGAGAGAGAAGAGTGCTTTGGATTGCTGATGAGTTCTCAGATTTGCCAGCCTTCCATGGTGTAGATACATACAAATATGAAAAAAAATAATCAGCCTACCCAATCTGGCTAATGAAATACTGATGCTAGACCAGTACTACAAAAAATTACAGGAAAACCACAATGAACGCAGATTCCCCATGGTGAAGACTCCACAGCTTTTACATTCTTTAACTAAGAGCAAGCTGGGTTGGAGGCAGAAGAGGTGGTACAGATAAACAGAGCAGAAGGCACTCAGCTGTCTCCCTGCCACAGCTGAGGTCACAGGCTCGGGAGAAGTGGCAGGAGCAGCAGGTGCCCCCGAAATCCTCCTGGCGCTTCGCCACTGTCACATGTTGGCCGGATCACCCTGTGTGAATCAACAGAGCCCCTCTCCCCGTTCTAGCAAAATAACCTGCACCAGCCACGAAGGCAGGCTTGCAGCACTCATCCCAAGGCACAGGGGGGATAACTGCAGTATTCCCAGTGATTCCACGAGCTCTGAGCCAGCTCCACGGGCTGTGGGAACGCAGCGCGCGGACGGAATGTCACCCAACGTCCCGCCTGGGAATCGGCTCTCCCAGGCACTGTGGCTGTCACTGACCTTCAAGGGGCAAACAGCAAACTGGGTTTCCATGCATCTGTTTCCAGTTGGTCTGCTTCCTGTCAATTCCCTGCTCTTGGGGGCGAAACTCCCTGTGGAATAATGAAGGCAAAATGCCAGGGAGGTGCACGCGGGAGAAAAGGATTTCTGCAGGAATCTCATCCATGAGAGGTTGTGTTCGTGCAACTGTGTGGGGGATAAAAAAAATAAGGGTAAAAAAGTGCATTCTGATACTAGATGGGAAAGCAGAAAACTGGAATGGGTCTCAGCTTTGAGTTTGCAAGCTGCCCATGAAGAAATGTGGGAGAGAACTTTGCCTGCCTGCTTCTTCTCCCTGCCTGTGCAATCTGGCCATATCTGGATATGATCATGTACATTTACCTTTGGTGCCTGATAAATGCCAAGAACATTTGTTTTTTAAACCCTATAAGATTTCTAAAGATAGTCAAGACAAATTATTTTCTTTATTCTATGAAAAAAAATTTAGAAATAAATTTTTGTGATAAAATAGGAGATTTTGAGATAAATTATTATACTTAGGGAATTGTCTGTCTAAATTTCAATATTGTTGGAAGCAGAAATCTACAAAGAAGAGGGGCTTAATGCAAAGAGGAAATCACCTGGGAAAACACCTAAATAATAGGAATACAGACTCTGCTGCTTAGCACACAATTTTTTGTGTTGACATATCAAGAGCAGATTCACTTCTACCTCTGCCTGGTAAATCCTTGTCCAAATTGAAATCTGTAGGTCGTTGGAATCAGTTTTTGGTACCATTTTATTGCATGCTTTACTCTATAACCTCTCCTAATTGAACGGGACAATTATATATATGAAGAAAAATTGTTGTATACAGTAATAATTATTAAGAAAAACATGGCAGAGTCAAGATAATGCTAGCTCTCAGGGGAAAAAGAGGTCTTTTTGATAGAGGGAAGCTCTGTACATGATTTAAATGTGCCAGTGAAAAAAAAATCTATATATTTTGAAATGTATTAAGTTGTTTTAATATTATCATGTATATTTATTTTGTATATAATGATTCTCAGCAAGCACCCTGTAGTTTATTAGCTAGTAACATACAATAGCTGTTTGCAGGAAGATATTAAAAAAGATTCTTTGTACTCTTTGATAACTCAAATTCCAAGTGAAGAATTAAAGATTTTAATCAATGTCTTTCATTCCATTTCACCAGGCAGCTCAGCCAGAGGATCTAAAATAATCACTGTTTCCCTGTATAAATATCTGTATATAGAAAGGCCCTCTACCCATACTAAGTAATATTTCAGTCTAATCAGTTTTATTGCCTTCTTTCTAGCTGTTTATTCCTTTGGTTAATGTGTCGAGCCTCCCTTATAGAAATCATATTGAGTTGCTTTTGAAACAAGTGTCATGTCATTACAAGAATATTACTTATTTCAATGACAAAAAATGGGAAAGAGAACAGGAAGTTTCAAAACACAAAAGTTTCCTTTCATTTATACTGCCAGCAACCTATTTCCAAAACCAGACTTAGGCTATTTTAAAATTTTATATTTAAAAAATACCTCTGAAGTAAATTCAGTGGCTTTTCCAGATTCGTGCACTGGACCAGTACTGCTCTCATTTGGATCAACACAATCCTCCAGAATTCCATGTCATTGCAGTATTGTGAAGCTGGGATGGGAGTGGGCCTTCTTGCTCCTTTTGACTGAGATATTGTGTTACATATATATTCTTTTTCTTTCCTTCTT
>VYZP01003936.1:0-29633 GCA_013400635.1 Hypocryptadius cinnamomeus
GTGGCACTCTTTGGCACGGTGGCACTGTGTGCATGGCACGGTGGCACTGTGTGTGTGTGTGTTGCAGTGGCACAGTGGCACTGTGTGTGTGGCACTCTTTGGCACTGTGTGTGTGTGTCACAGTGGCACTGTGTGTGTGTCACGGTGGCACTCTTTGGCACGGTGGCACTGTGTGTGTGTGTGTCACAGTGTCACAGTGGCACTGTGTGTGTGGCACTCTTTGGCTGTGTGTGTGTGTGTCACAGTGGCACTGTGTGTGTGTCACGGTGGCACTCTTTGGCACGGTGGCACTGTGTGTGTGTGTGTCACAGTGTCACAGTGGCACTGTGTGTGTGGCACTCTTTGGCACTGTGTGTGCCCGCAGAGTGACGCGGCAGTGGTGCCGGTCCCCGCTGCTACAGCGAGGGATCTGCGGGATTGCAGCGGGGAGAGGGAGCTTCCCCTGGAGCTGTTCGTATTCCTTGGAATGTGTAAAGCCGGGGATTAGCGCTGGGTAAATCTGTTTCAAAGGAAGCAGCTGCCTCGAGGCTGTGCGTGTAAGACAATTGCTGTGTTTCAGCTCGGAAACAAAATAAAGACTGTGCTGTGCTCTGGTACAATGCTGCATACAAGAAAACCGAGCTCTGCATTTAAAATTTAGGTCAGGCATTCAGCCTGGCAAATGTTTGTCAATATCTTGACAGTGCAGAAACTTGATAATACCTTAAATATTCATGTCAAATGTGTTGGCACTTTTCAGACTTGTTTTAGATGAGATATTCCTTTCTGCAATTTTACAGAAGTGTAAGTGAGGTGAAATCTCAGATTCACTCAGCAGAATATGCTGAAATTCTCCATGTGTTTGGTGGCTATGAATATGCTAGGCTGGGTCATGCTGGTTTGGGTTTTTCGGCTGGGTATTTTTTTTTCCCCCACTATTTTTCTATGAGCAGCTGACAAAATCTCAGCACAGCTGACAAATTTTGGCACAGCTGACAAACCAAGGCATTGGCAGTCAGCTTGTCCCTACTTACAATAAACTCCTTGTAGCTCTCTCTCCAGCTGATCGCTCCCCAAAGGATCTCCCACAAAAATTTCTCCTTGTTTTGGGCAGTGCAGAGAGTCCTGGTCAGCTGGCCCAGAGGAACAGAAAGCAGCGGGAGCTGGCGGAGGTGCGGGGGCAGTGCGGGAGGGAGGGGCTGGCCGGGCTGCAGCATCTCCGCTGCCCCTGCTCTCCAGTCCCTGGGGTAGCGCCCTGCCCAGGATGGATCTCAGCCTGCCTCACTCCTCTCTGTAGGCAGAAGACCTCTGCTTGTTCACCGACCAGCATGGGCAGAAATATCCAGGGTAAAATGTTGCAAAACAGAATCTCAGCTCTTAGAACTGTCTCGCTGCTGTCACTGAAGTGGCATCTTCAGGTGTCACCATACCCGAGGTGTGTCAGGACTCACAGGGGAGGATTACTGATTTCTTTAATGGTAGATCATGGAGTCTAGCTTAATGTTAATTACATGTGAGTTTCTCAGAAAAATCCCATTTTTGAAGCACCTGTTCTTTCTGCCTGCATAAGGATAAAGCTGTTCCAACACCTCATGGGTGCAGTGCTCTGGAACACTGAGACAGGGCTGCTGGCTTGGGGAGCCCAGGAACTGCAGCAGCTGGAGGCAGCCGGAATTTGGGGGTGGGTAGAGTCTCACGATTGCCTTCTTTTAATTATCCCTGGGCTCTTAGTCACTTCTGAAACCAGGTCACTGGGCTAGAGAGACCTTTTGGTCTGACTCAGTGTTGCTGCTTGGATGTTAATGCTGACAATGACAGCCTGACATTAATCCCTTCAGGGCCAAGAGTTCAGATTGAGGCTAAAAATCTGCATCCTAGCCTGTGGAATTCTTTCAGATGGATGTTACTTCTTGCTCCTCTCATTTTCTGAGACAGAGGCATGCAAGCTGATTACTACAGCTCCTACTCTAGAAAAGGTGACTCTTATGCCTTGCTGGTGAGTTATGGCTGTTAGGAGTTCGAGAAACTAGATCCTCATTTAGCTGCGTGCAAGGATTGTCCCTTCATTCATTCCCTTTTGATCATTTATTTAGTGCTTAGTGGTGGAGTCTGATCATCTTGTTCTTTTTACACTGTATTTTCCCTGTGGGGTCACTGATTATCCAATTACGTGGCATGTTTGAGAAACACAGTGACATTCTCCACTAAAAAGCCAGATTAGAAACACAACAATTCACTCAAATGATGACATGGTAAGTGTCATATCAGCAAAGCAATGTATGCTTGCTTTATTTCATTAATCTGAATTTGTCACCTCTAACTCAACATCAGTTTACAGCATCAGGACTGTGAGCCCACTCGAGGCTGGGCTGTCCAGAACCAAACTCCTCCTTTGCAGTGGTTAAGTTATACTGGGATGGAGTGTTTTGTATTCCTGTAGGAACAGCGACTGGAAGGAAGAAGACCAGTGGGTTTTCCAGACTGTTATCAATCAGTACCCAAGTGATCTTCAGAGGAGGAGGACTTTGTACCTGGATATGCTGCAGAGGTATCTTCCCCACAAATCCAGGCAGGAGCTGGTCAGTGCTGGTTACCTCTTCATTCAAATATACAAATTCTTAAACTATGTAGTGAACGGTTGTATTAAAGAATGTATGGTTATTTAAATTTTTCCATTTAAAAATTTCTTAATTATAAATTTTATTCTGCACAGTAAAGCAGAAACATCCCTGTTTTTAAAATGCAGGAATTTTAAAACCTATCATCTCTTCAGAACAACTCCTGGGCAGATTTTTTAGTTCCACATAGTCTTACAGCCAAACTCACAAAAATAATTTGTTAGAATTGCTTCTGCTGTATAGTTTTATAGCTGTGCTATGCCACTCTGCTTCTCTTGGTGTTTTCATTTTTCATGAGGATGTACAGCCTTGTTGCACTCTCTTGGAATAGTTGTTTTAATTGTTCTGTGGCACATGTATAGCATGAAGAGTAGAAAGTTATCTCCCTCTCTAAGGGAGAGGCTATTTTTATATACATAATGCTTTCAAATTGATTGCTGATTCCTCTTGCACTCCACAGTGAATAAGCACATAGCAGCTAATTGAGAAACCCATTTCGAGGCCAGAACACTTCAGGATGTCATAAGGAAAGTAGGAGGCTTTTCTTATCTCTGTCAGTATTTTTAGACCATCTACTTCCCTGTGTTTGAGGAGTGTCTAGTGCAAAGGAATGACAGTGAAGTGATACTGCTAATTAGCCAGAGTTTCACTAAAAATAAAGTTCTTGTGGATTTCAGAAATTTTGCCCTGGACTGAATAGGGCTGGATACTCATGTGCTTTGGACAATGCAGGTATGTTTTAAGCACAGCCGCTGCTAAAGGGTCTCCCTACACCTTGGAAGGTTCATTTAAAATTTAAAAATCCTAATTCTACATTGAGCTGATGTGTCTTGGTATGTGTATTAGCATGATGACTATGGAAATGTTAAAACTTGCTAAGAATCTGTTCTTAGAACGTGTTTGTGTCACACTGGAACTGCAGCCTAGAGCCTTCCTCGCCTCCTTCTCCTGTGCGCAGGGGTCAGGCCCTCAGAGCCTGATCCCAGAGCAGATCCTTGGACAGCTGTGTCTGGAGGAGCAAACTCCAGCCCCTGCCTTGCTCAGGAGTGTCTTGGCTTCAGGAGCCTGAGAGTCTGGGGCAGCAGCCCTGGCAGTGGGAGCTGCTGAGGCAGAGTGCTGTGGTTTGGCCGTGGGGAAGCTCGAGGTGCAGCTTCAGCCAGCCAGGAGCTGATAGGAATATCTGTGAGTCAGCATCCCCTGCTCCCTGCCAGAGGCCTGGAATTAGCATCTGGATTGGTCCCCTTGACACCCAAGAGCAGCCAGCCATCTCTAGAATCTCATTCATCCCTATATATTTTGTGGATATAAGACAGGTTCAAGACTCGACTGCCTCATTCTATGCAGCCTTACCTGATACTGCTTCCATCAAGGTCTTGAACCTTGAATGTCATCATGAGCCTCACTGAATTAGGCCAAAGCAAGTGGATTTTGGATTAAACACTCTTTGTTTTTGCTAGGTGGTGACACTGGTGGTGGCACTGTGCAGCTTGGAGAACTAAGATTTTATTTCCAAATTTCCTGCTAGGAAAGAAGTGAACCTGATTCCCCCCTGTACTGCTTTTGTACAATTGCTGTTATTGGTGTCCTGTTTCTCTGCAGAACAGAATTTGCTAGGAAAAGCCTCATCTTGCTGCAAGTGCTCAACAGCTCTGGAGATCTATTGAAGGACCTGCTTATATCTTATGTCCTTCAGGGAAGGGAAGGGCCGTTGCATTTCATTTATTCCCATTGCAAAAGCGCAGCTGGACAGAGAGCAGTGGGGGGCCAGCAGGATGCTGTGGTGCTGGAGGGTGTCACTGCCCAGGACACCAGGACATGGTGACATCCCTGGCACCTGGCAGAGTGCCCCGGGCCTGCGCTGCAGATTCCGTGGGAATATTGGTGATACAGGAACTAAATCAGTTACAGACAGGCTTGCAAAAATGTCTAGAATTATAATTTTATTAACAAACAGTTTTTAAGCCTTTCTGAAATGCATTCTTCTTTCAGGTTGTTCATGAGAAGGTTTGGGATCATTGCCATTCCATCAGGAACCAGCGCAGGGTCCTGCTGTTTGCCTGGGCTCAGGTTAGGAAAGCCTTTGTCCTTCGGGCTGTGGCGACTGCAGCTGAAGCTGCTGCAGCTCACGAGGCAGAAGTGGTGCTGGCTGACTCCAGGCAAAAGCAGCTGGAGATCTGTGCTGTCCTGAAAGCAAAGGTACGTTCGGTTATAAATCCATCACCAAATCTGTATCTAACAGATGCATTCAAAATGAAGTTTTTTACATTAGCACTAATCTGTTTTCAGGTAAATAATGGATATCTGTCTGTCCTTCTGGTTTCTTTTAAGAATGCTTTTTAAGACCTGAAACAATGGATCCCATAACTTGTTTGGCCTTGTTATATAAGGTTCACAATATTCTGATTTACTGTGGTAAGAGGTGTAAAAAGATAAAAATACCTGTGTGGTTTTGGTAAGTGAATAGAGTAAAGTGGGAGGAGGCTGGACACAAGAGGAAGATGTTGTGATGTTCATGCCTAAGGTGTTTGTAGGAGGAATCCCATTTCTGGGCATGAGAGGCATGTTAAGATTTGTTTAAACTGCTCTCTGTGATTTTTGACTTGCACAGAAATGAACATCTGAGAGCATGCATGGTGTGTTATTCTCACTTTACCAATATTCTCTCTGCTGTGCCCTTGCTTTTCAGTGAAATACTAAACACTTGATTCAGGTTTCCTACAAGAAGGAAAGCATGGTAAAACCTGTTCTGTGAGGCAGGATTTGATGTTGATGCTAGTTTTTAGTTAGCAATAACACAAAAGCCCTTCTGTCTTGTGTTCTGGAGCTGTCTGGCGTAGGAAGGTTTGACTCTAAACACTTTAGGGTTAGAAACTGTCTGGGCATGACTAGGTGGGGAGTACCCTGCTCTGACTCCTGTGTCAGCCTTCCCTTGAGCCAGGGGCAGGAAGGAGTGGCTTTCTGCAGCTGAGGGGATGTTTGGTGATTTTTTACCTAGGCCTTCCTTTCTGCAATGCCTGTGTGTCTCTTACCTGCACAACCAGAGATGGAAGGGCCAATTGTTCCAGAACTGTGAATTTGAGCCACGTTTTTCCCCTTTGTTTCTTTTACTTTTTTTCTGCACAAGAAGTAACAAGCTGGTTTTGGAGTACTTTGTTGTCTCCATGTAAGAGTCTCACAGATGCACTGAACATTGTCTGAAAGATTTTTGGATTCTGACCTCCTGTTTCCAGGAACTGTTTGAAACTTAAACCTATTAGGCCTACACTTTTCAAGGGTGACTTCAAAGGGATCTTCGTTAAAATGTCGGACATTTGAACAAAACCAACTCACCTGTTTCCCAGAAAAGAGGAATGAAAAAGGAACATTTCTTTCATTAAAGGAGGATATCATTGTGACCTTGTTTTGATCAGCTCCACAACTGGAAGGGCTGCAGGGCGGAAGCTGAGCTTGGGCACAGAGCTCACTCATTTTCAGAAAAATGATTCTCAATGTATCCATGGGTTCTGTTTTGGTTTGATGGGGATATGCATTTGAAAACTCATAGTTTGCCCAGTTGTAGTTCATTTTACAGACTTGTCTCTCTACACTTCTGAACTTTACAACTACAGAGTGCTGGACATGGAAAGCAGCTGCTGGCAGGTAGAAGGGAACTCAGTCCAGTACCAAATCACACAGGTAAAACCCATCCTGAGAGAGATCCATAAGATGGGTAAAAAGTGAGTCTATCTCTGAGGGAAAGAGTGTGGAACTGGAAATCAGGGATTAGGGCTGTTCTTCCACCTTGTCTGTTTGGCCATTGCTTGACTGAAGATTTTGCATTTTGGGAAGTTTTGCATCAGGAAACCTCACTTGTCTCCCCTCCCAGAGGGGCAGTGTAGCTGCTGTAATGATTTACCTGTAAGCAAGCCCTGGGTGTGCTCGTGAGGGGGCTGTGTCTGACTGAGAGGGACAGAGATGTCCCATTACAGCAGCAGGTTTCAGAGAGCCACAGCTTTTCTGTTGACCCCATCTGTGAAAGGAAGTGATGGCACACGCACAGAAAGAGATGTAATATCTGACAGGCTGTGCACTGCTTTAGTAACTGCAATAACCACACAATACCAGCCAGCTTTTACACAGTTCCCTTTCTCTGGCAACAACAAACCAAAGGGACAGCAGACTGACTAAAGAATACATGATTTAAAGCTGTTTTAAATGCACTAGAAGCACCTATGCCATTGGTGAGACTCTAGGCCTTGTGACTGACAGGGAGGGATAATTAAAGCAGCAGAGAAGTTAAATTAATATTTATAGCAGTTTTTACTTGGGGAAAGGACTTTCAAATTTTTACTCCATGTTCCACCTTACAGAAGATCAATGTGTGTCCTTAACCGAAATCATATTCCCTAAGGAGGAAGTTTGGAACAACTGAAGAAGCTCAGGTGAAATAAATCACGAGGGCCATATGGTAGCCACCTGAAGGAGATAAAATATGAAATGGTTAATGTGGGGGAGGTTACACCGTACATTCTTAAAGAGTAAATGTGCCTGGTACATATCTTTAACATCCCTGTTTGCCATGGGAAAACAAACAAAACAAACCCTGAGGGGTCACACTTTGAGTGATCAAGAGTCACTCAGATCTGGTGTGCTTTGAGCTGTGGGAATCTGATCCCCTCAGGGTTCTGGAGCACACACTGTGTAAAACAAATTCAATCTCTGTAAAATTCCTTTCCCTAAACAACACAGAGAAGCAAATTTTTCCACGTTGCAAGGCAGGTAAGGCACGAAATGAGGAGTGATCTTTTCAGAGGATTAGGAGGTGCTGCCTCACAGCTGGGGTTTGAAGTACTTGCTGTATTACATCACAAATTCAGTTGAGGTGTCTGCATGCATTCCAAACATTATTTTTCTATTGAATCTATCTTAAAATATTCGTAATCTGGTACTTTCCATCTTCATAGAAAATGATTTTAAAAGAAGACTTGAGGGAAGACCTACAGCAGCAGACATTAGGGCAGTTGGATCCCCTGTCTGTGCTGCTCAGGGGGAGCTTCTTCCTCAGCACAAAGCTGTGTGCCTGCTTGCCTTTAAACCTCTTCTTTCCCTCGTTTTGTGCTCCAGGATTAATCCCCACTCCAATGCTAAAATCTCTTGCAACACATTGTGAATTTTGGGAGAGCAGCTCTTGCATTTCTTATCCTGGCAGAAACTAAGATAAATTAATTTCAGAAAGAAAAGCATTAGGTGGAATTAACAGGGGTATTGCAAATTGTATAAAGCATCTTGCAGATTGCATTCCTTCTCCTTTCCTGTATCGTAAGAAAGGATGTGGCAGTAAACTTAGGAAAAAAAAAAATTCCCTATTCAGCATGTAGCCAAGTCACTGGTTTAAATGCTGTGACTATCAGAGGAAATCAACATTGAAGTATTACAACTGAATATTAAAAAAAATCCACAGAGATATCAGATCCAGTGCTTTGACTATAATCCAATTAATTTGAAGGGAACTTTTAAAAAGAATAAATATTTGAACAGTAAGCTACTTAAAAGAATGATTTTCTTTTTCAGAAGTGTTGTCTATTCACCACGGAGTTGACCCATTCATTTGTTGGACATAAAAAATACAAGGAAGTTATAATAACCTAAATTTTAAATATAGCCACTCATGTTTGTGGTGAACTGAAGAGCTGTAGGATGCTACAGTATTTCTCTAAAATGTATGTGAGCAAGTGTCTAAGACTCTAACACTCATCAAAGATGAGCCAGTTCTGACTTAGTAATAAGTTTTCAATCCAGACCTAATAAACCTGGATTTAATAGTCTGAGGTCAGCACTGACATACTGTGTCTTTTGGGTCAGACAAAGCTCGTGCACAGTACATGTGAAGCACTTGCTGAGGTTGTCTCTGCACGTTTGCCTTGCTTGCCCTTCCACCAGACTTTCCCCCCCTGTTTTCCTGTACCTGTGTTCCATCACATGATGTTATTTCTGATCTATCTCCTGTCAATCTCCTCCCACTGTGTTTCTGATATTTGCCTGTAGCTGCCCTGGCAGGACTGGGTGCCCGCAGAGCCCTGCACTCCCGGGAAGCTGCCGAGGGCACTTTGCCAAAGCAGAGTGTGCTCCTTTGGATTCCTCCGAGGACACGCTCACAGCTTCGTGCCTGATCCCTGGGCTTAAACTGCAGGCTTTTGGGAACAGGGGCTGCAGGGTACTGCATGGGAGGAGACCATGGACTGATTGGAGAGCTCTGACATCCATCGAAACGACCCACTGAGATCCATTGAAACGATCCATTGAAAGCACCCCAGAACTTCGGCTGCTCAGGGGAGCACACAGGGCCCCAGCCTGGGACGTAACCTGCTCAGCTGCCTGTCTGCTGGTGACATCTTCAGCAGGTTTGAGACAAGCACTTCTCTCTCAAATCTAGCTGAAATTGTCCAGTGACCCCTGAAGTTGCTTGGGGATGGATAACTAGACAAGCTGACAGCTCTTGCCCACGGTGTTTTCTTAGAATGATCTTCTTCATGAGGAAAGTGGTACCTCAGGCAAGCAAAGCTGCACCAAAATTTTGCAGTTGTAAAGGATTAAAGGAGCTCTCATCCATATGATGGCAGATGGGTCTAGAAGAGAGAATTCTGTATCTAAAGGAAGCAATTTAGATAAGTAGTTGTAAATAGAAATCCAGCCTACTGAAGGTTATGCATGTGTGAATATTTAAGCCTATATAATATTTACACATGTTTATAAAATGCTGACATTCCCATTGTCAAGAACAGAAAGATGTTCCCAAATAATGCTGGATGAGGAAAGAGAGGAACTACAAGGATAAGCTGTGAGAAATAAACTGTTCACACACTGCCTTGAGCAAAGCTGATGTGACATGTTGTCAGCCCCAGGGAACTGACACTGCTCCTGTTCTGGATCCTGACTTTTACCAGTGCTGATTCCAGCCCTCACTGAAACTGGTATGTGGTGTTCCTCCTCAGGTCATGACTGAGGGCTGTGCTCACCTCCCTCTGCAGCCCCTGACATATTGGCCTTTTAAAACCTTTGTGGCAGTTCAGGAGGTTATTGACACCTGAGAAAAGAAAAATTATACGTTCCATGCCTATAAAAAAGCACTCTCTAAATTTTAAAAATGATTGCTTTTTCATACTGTTTGGTTGAACTCCCCCTGCCCCGTAATATTTCAGACTCCAGGGAACTGTTCTTAATATACACTTTAATTTTTTCCCTTTTATAAGCTCTAGTATTCACACCCTGAGGCACCCATCTCATTAGCTTTCCATTTAGGAATACACACATACACTTCCTATTCTTATTGTATTTCCAGAAATAACACTGTTAATATTTTATATTTCAGTGGATGGTGGCTTTGAATAGTGCAAGTCTTTTTTTGTTATTATCAGTTAATACAATTACACATCAGTAGCGGGTCTCCCATACATCCCAGTTTCCTTGGCAATGTCAGCTTTGTTGGAGCACAGTTTGCTTGTGGCTTCTGAAGTCTTGGCCAGCAGGTCCTCCCTGGAGGTGTGAAACCTGTGGGGTGCCCCATTGTCGCTATAGGAAGCGAAAAAACATGATGTGAACACGCTGCTGTTCTTAAGGTGGAAAAGGGAAGTTTATTTTCTGACTCCAACATTTATAGATTTCCAAAGGTGACAGTGGATTGGAGGGTGACAGTGCCACCTCTCCAATGACACTGAACAAACTAACAGTGCATCAAATTTCTCTATAAAAGAACGCAAAACAATAAGTTATTTACAGAAAGTGTGTGAGAAATTTTGCTACAAGAATGCAAACATCAGAAGGTTTGGAAATTCTTAAAAAATCAGGGTGACACCCCATGGCAGCACAGAGCCCTCCCCAGCGCTGGGCAGCCGCGTGGCACAGCTGCTGGGGCTGCTGCACCTCGGCATCTGCTGCCAGCAGGCCCAGTGCTCCCCAAACCCCCCGTGTGCCACGTGTGCCCAAACCCTGCGTGTGTGTGCCCAGCGCTGGAGCCCGCAGGGCCGGGTGGGGCAGGTCCTGGCAGGGCCAGGCCGGGCAGGTCCTGGCAGGGTCACGCTTTGCCCAGGACCAGCTGCAGCAGCTCTGTCCTGCAGGTGGGAATGGCTACAACATCCATCCCTTACCCTCTGCCTAGTCCTGGCACACAGGAAGAGTTTGAGCAGGTGAACTAGAGTTTGTATTGAGAAATTGTGGGTGAACGCAAGTGCGTTTGAAAAAAACACTTTTTTTGGAAAAGAAGTGCACTACTTTTTAGTAGTTGTTGGATAGGCATTTCCACACAGTTAGTGACTTTAAAAACCCAGTTAGTTTTGTAACACAGACCTCTATATTCCTGTTTAGTTTGTAAAATATTTAAATCCAAGGGATTTATTATCCTATTAACCTAAGTGGGATTTATGTGTTTAACTTCTATTACTCTTGAGAGAAATTGACTGAATCCTTACTTTTCTATGGGAGACTGGGTCTTCAACTTTTTTTTTCTTCTATGTTTCTCTCCCATTTTCTTAAAAATATTTTCTTTTTTTGTGTACTTCAGAATGGCAGGGAGTTGCTCAGGCAAGAGACACAGATCAGCATGTGCTGCTTCTGTCTGAAGTACGAATGGCTGAGCTACTTTGCAAGTAAAGAGGCTGCACTGCTGGCATTGAAAGTCACCTTTTAACGAGTTTTCCATGTTAATCTTGTAGTGATCTCAGTTTGACCAGTTCTAGAGGAGATAGAAAGCAATGACCTTGTGTGGGGAAATAAAGTTTGCCAAATCTAAACAAAATCATCTTCCTTGTTAGATGCTGTGTCCATTAGGAATTGGACTGAGAGCAATATCCTTACAGAAGGGCTGATGTTGCAATCCTGCTATTTCTTCAGCATGTAACTTCTTATAACTTAACCACCTTTTACATCTGCTTTGCTTTTTTTCTCTTTTTCAGAACACACTAGAAAGGCATAGCTCTAAAATGGCCTTTTCTCTAGGAACAGAATTCCTTTGGTCACCAACTTATTCTCTGGCTGCAGCCCTTATTTTAAAAATGTGAAGGAAAAATGTCATAGTTGACGTGGTTTAAATCCAAATTTGCAATTGAGAGGCATTTTTCCCTCCCTGTGCCTTGTGGCTTCCATCTGGAAGAACCAAGAGGTATCTCTGACTTGCCATAAATGGGATAACTCTCAGTTCTATATTCAGCAAGACCCCGAGCAGAGGAGATGCTGATGACGCAGGGAGGCTGGGAAGGAGAGGAGAGGACTAGAGCTGGTTTGAGCAGTGGATCACTGTGGTTATCTGAACATGCACATTTCTCAGTGTGCTTTTGGACTGTCTTGGCTCCCAGCTTTCTCCCTCTCCCGAGCACACTGAGCAGCTGAGATGCCTGAGCAGTGCTGTGGGAAGGCAGCCGATGCTGATCTCGTACCACGCAGTGCTCATCCTTTCCAGAGCTTATTTCCTGCTTCCCAGTGACTGCTTGGGCTCTGCCTGGACTGACCCAAAAGCTGCTGGACTTGTCCTGTGGTCCAAGGGCACCTTCAGTAGCCCGACATAGAGCTTTGCCAGCCAGTGGCAATGTTCTTGGTACTTGTGCTGGCTTTGGTGCACGTGCTGTGCACAGCCTAACACTGAGCTCAGGCAGCCTGTGCAGGCCCCCTGGGAAACGTGGAATGGTGCTTTGTGCCTCTGGCTCACTGGGACCTCCCACCTGCTTCGTACAACAACCTGCGGGAACCGTGGCACAAATGTGGGGAGACGCATTGTGGGTTTTCTTTTTTTTACACGTGGGATTTTTAAAATACTGAATTCCTTTAAATAGTATTTGAATCTCTAGTCTCATAATCCCACTTTGCTGTTTATGACCATGCAGCCCTGACCTGCAGCTGTTGTGTTCCTGTGATCCCACCATGAACAGGCTGGCTCTGTTCTGCTGTGGGCTTCCATGGCTAGCCAAATTTTGTGGTTCTTCTTTTTTGTGGTTTCTTCTACCATGTAGAATATTCACTTGTGAAGTTATTTTTCTTGAAGAGACCCCCTACATTTTTTTTCCCAGGGCTTCTTAGAATCGGTTGTGAACAATTTGAAGAAGAAAACGAAAATTACAAACCATAGTATAAATAAGGAAAGATGAGCAGAAGCGATTCAGAGATTAATAAAACTCTGTGGAATACTAGAAGAGTATTTAGATTGTGTCATTTTATACAGTTGAAAAAGTGAGCTAGAAAACATCAGAGTGGCATCTCAGAGGATTTTCCTTTTATGCCTTCACTTATGACAAGCACTACTGGCTTTATCACACAATCATTGGGAACTTTTGCTTAGAACTTGGATTCTACAAGCTTGTTATGTCTGTGTGGCACAGAGTGATCTGAGCTCTGGGCACTCATTTCTGACACTGTTCCTCCCAGGATTTTATGTCCTTTTGGTTCCTCATGCATGTTTTCCTGTTTCCAAAGCTGGGGTTGCCCCTGCTCGACCTTTGCCTCCTCACTGCAGCCAGCTGCCCTGTGCTCCTGGGTGCCCAGCTGAGGAGCTTGATGCCACCTCTTTGTCTGTTTATAAAAAGTCATTGCTGCTGGAATAGAAAATCTCACATGCTGCCGTGGTATTCTGCATTGTTTTGTCTTTAAAAGAGTTGTATCTGTAACATTAGGTGAATGGTAAATACATTATTGCTATTCAGATGTTACAGTGAAAGAACTAATTTATTACTTTAATTAGTTTGTAGTGCACTTTAGGTTATTGTAATATGCAATATTGAAATAACGAACTGAAAAAGGTGTGTATGCATTCTGTTCAGCACAGCAATTTAATAATTCACTTGGCAAAACCTCCTCTAATAATACATGAACTGTGAAATGTACTTGAAATGCCATTTGTAATTAAAAACTTTCAGAACCTAATGTTGGCAGTGCTTGTACTGCTAAAATGAAAACAGTTTTGTGGAACAGGCAATGGGAGAGCCAGGTTCCAGTGTATTTTCAATATTAGTTTAACTACTAGGATTTTTTTTTAATATTTAAATAAAATATTTACTGTTGACACAGTAAAATATACCCTTCTGATTTTGAACTCATAGGAATGGAAGAGTGCAGTCAAGAACACATTAATTTTTTTTGTGTGGTCCCAGATTGCTGCTGTAGTGAAGCAGAATTATTGTTTGGGAGGTTTTTTGCTCTCCAGAGCTGCATGATCCTGCCTCTGGAGATAAAATCCCGACGAATGCAGCAGGCTCTCTTGGCACACTTCAGTTGTGGGAACGCTGGCAATTCAGCATCAGGTGCTCCCTTTTGGGCAGCAGAGCACCAGGAGCCAGGAGATGCTCCCTGCAGAGCTTGCCCAGCCCTGGTGCTGTCCCTTGGTGGGGCTGCCCAGGGCAGGAAATGCAGGTCAGGCTCTGCCCTGTCCTGCCTGACCACGAGCCAGAGTCCAGATCCTCATTTTTAACCTGCCACCACAAGGACAGGACTGGTTTGGGAACCTCTCCTGACACCCCTGAGGATGTGGATTCCCCTGCCTGATGCACGAAGTGATCTGGGGCTGTGAGACTAGAACTTCTCTCTAGCACAGAGGATTTTAATGTTCAAATGTGGTTTAAAATTGAAATATACTGGTATTTGAATCACCTGGTTAATGTCTAATTTTTGTTACTTCTTACACTTCACTCTACCTCTGCTCTGTTAAGAACATTTTATCCTATATAATTTCAACTCTTCTTCTGGGAGAAGCCATGGCATAAGGCCAGCCTACAGAATCATGGTCACATATTATACATATTTTGCATGCGTTGCTTTTCTGGTTTTTACCAATGTTCCTGTTTTTTTGTTGTTGTTTTGTTGGGTTTTTTTTGGGAGGGGGGTGTTTGTTGGAATTATGCCCTTTTTTGTCACAATCATAAATTTTTTTAAAGGAAATTATTCTTATTTTGCCCTAACAAAAAGGCATGGATTAGATAAACATGGGAGGGAGCAGGGATAATCTAAACTAATTTCATATGCTGAATACAGAAAATAATAACTGGGTATTGTGAACAAGTACAGTACAGTGCAACTCTCCTCTGGTATCCTTGTTACCTATTTTTCTGATTGGCCTTGGGCTCATACATTTAAAGTCCTAACTAAAAAATGAAAAAGTAGATTCAGAATTGAAATTTAAAAAATGGAAAGCATGTTCTGCCCCCTGAGTAAATATATATATTAGTAGGGATTCAGGGCAGAGTAGGGAGCATTGTAGGGGTGGAGATGCACACCGAGTTTCTGGCCCATCACCTCTGTCTGGGGGACACTACTGTGTGATTCATGCTTCGTCAGCTTAGTGAAGTTCTGAATTTGGTGCTTGGTTATGCTCATTTGTTTGTACATATCCTGTCAGAAACCTCGATTGTGCCCCAGTATTGATTTCTGACTTGGATCAAAAGGCTGTGAGGAAAGAGCTGTGTGGACACAGCCCCAGAAGGTGCTTGTGGCACACCACAGGGTCGGGGTGTGACATGCACCACGCAGACTGCTGCTCATGCAATGGGTTAATAGCGAGGCTTGAGATGATTTCAGGACAGATTAGTGTCTGTGTCTGCTCACTGCTTCAGTGTGCTGCTTCCTTCAGCCAGTTGCCATCGTCCCAGACTCCCTGCAGGGTCTGCTCTGCTCTCCATGGGCATTTCCAGGCACTGGTTCCTCTGAAGCATCAGGGAAATGCAGCTTTTGTTAAGACCAGTTTATGGCCTCGCCATACTAATGGCTGCAATCAAACAACCAAACAAGTCCCTGGTTAACAGACAAATGAATATCCAGGGAAGACCACTAGAGGATCAGGAGAGTTCTCAGACATGGAGGGAACTGAGGCTGCATCATGAACTGCACCCAGTGGCACTGACCTCAGCATTGGAGAGCATTTGAAAGGAGTGGGAAGCAGGATGTAGGGAAATCCAGGCTTACAAAAAGCAATTTTTTTGTTACATAATCTGACTGTTACCTCATATCAGTTGAGAAAATCTGTGATGTTATTACAGAAGTTTAAAGCTCCTTCAAATGCTCCTGCAGCTTATCCCAGCTGCAATCTGAGTATGCTTTTTGCAGATTTCACTCACTGTTTCTTGTTGTTAGATTTTAAATCTTTCTATATATGGTTTTGCTTCAGTCTGTTTCAAAAGCAAGGTAGAAAGGACTGCATGTTCTTCATTTTCAAAGCATTTCTTGTTGAGTTCATTAGCGTGGCAAGTGAAGGCTGACTGAAACAATTCAGCATTTTATTTTAGATTTTTAAACCACTAAACTGCATGAGCAGGCTGTTGGCAAAATTGCTACATGAAGATTTCAATTTCGACAGCCCTGGTGTCACAAGTTTCCAGTGTGTGGGAAGCTTGATTCGGGTGTTGCAGCTGAGGCTGAAGGGACCTCTCCAGACCCCGAGGTCACCCCTGCCCAAGCAGGGTTAGGTACAGCTGGTGACTGTGTGGGATCCAGGTTTAAACAGCTCCACAACCTCCCTGGCCAGCCTCTCAGTGAGGAAGTGATGAAGACATTGGAATTTCAGGTGTTTCAGTCTGTGCCTGTTGTTTTCCCCCGTCAGTGGGCATCTCTGGAGGAGCCGGGCTCTGTCCTCTTTGCACCCTCTGCATTTTCAGGTTATTTTCATGTTATCACTTTGCCTGCACTCCATGAGAAGTCACAGCATTGTTCAGTGTATTGCAAAGAAAAAAGTGTAATTGTTATTTTAGCAAGAAGCAGAGCAAGCATAGCATTGTTCAGAGATGCAGCTCTCTGAGAACCTTGGACCATGGGGAGTGCTGGATTTCTAAACAGAACACCTTTTATAAGCACAAACCAGAAGAATTAATAATCTGCACACACAGCCAGTGAAATGTAGTAAAAGTGGAAAAATTATAAGCATTTTTATATCTTTGTATTCATATCTTTGTATTAAAGTGCTGTAGTGTAGAAAACCAGCTGAAAAATGGCTGCAATGCTTGTTCTTTAGAGGAAGGCAGAGTTCTGTTAGTGCTTGACAAATCCATTACAAAAGGAGCTGGCGAGCCAACAAAAAGAAGACATCACTGGTCCAGTAGAAAGCAGCATGAAACAGATGAACTGCTCTGACAGCCCCGAGGTGGATCGGGCTGGGACATTGCAGATGAGTCCCTGCCCATGGCCAGCTATGGGGACAAGCTGTCTCCTTTAACCAGCACAGTCAGGAATGTGTCAGGAATGGATTTGTGGCACGCTGGGCGGGGTGGTCCGTGCCACCCCCAGGAAGTTCCGTTAGGAATTGTGGCAGGCCCTGCACAAGGGGTGCAGGGAGCGTGGCTCTGTCCTGCTGTGCCGGGCAGCACTGCCTCTGCTCCCACAGAGGAGGGGGTGTCAGGCATGCAGGACCCCACGGGCTCTGAGCAGGGGTCCCAGACTGGGCTGCACATCTCTGCTGACAGAGGTGATGTCCCTGTCACTGCAGCGAGCCCTGGGTGCGAGCAAGGAGCTGTGACAGGAGTGCCTGTGCTAAGGGCTGCAAGTGCACTCTGCTCTGTGGCTCTTGGTCTCCATCCTTTCACAGGTTCTAACTGCTGAAGGGAGATGTGAATTACTGAGATGGTTTTAGCAATTTTGCCTAAAACCTTTTCATATGTGATTTCATTGCATATTATGCTATCAGTTGGGAACTGCACATGAACATGCAGAAAGGTGGTGCTTGCTAAATGGTTGTGTTGTTGATAAGATTATAAAACTTACTTTGTAAGCGGATTACATGAGTTTCCTTCGCAGTCTCAGCTTGGCAGGATCAGTGTTACACAGTCTGCTGCAGGACTGTCTCTTCAACTGTTTCTTCCAGGTTCTACAGTGGAAAGCACAGCAGGAAGAAGCTGCTAAACTAGAAGCTGCTGTAGCTGCCAGAAGAAAAGAAAAGGAAGATGAGAGAGAAAGGCTACAGAGAGAACAGGAAACCATCCGTAGAGCTCAGGATAAAGAGAAAGTATGAGAAACTTTTATACATTTTTGCATATATTAATGTATAACATTGCTTCTGAAATCCATAGCTGATCTCATAGCACATGTATTCCTGTAAAGTATTGTGTATTGATGTAGAGATGGGCAAATGGTTAGTCAGGTCTTTGTTTTGTCCATTTCAGCTCTAAAGCTGTCTGATCTGACACACCAGTCATGTTACTCTCTTGCATTTCTTAGAAAAAAAGCCTCAGCAAGTCGCCGTGTGTCTGTCACAAAAGAAGCAGGGAGGCACGGCGGGGTGTGACTGCACAGCTCTGTGCTCTGAGCAGCATGGCACCCCGGGAAGCCGCCAGTGCTGCAGCTGTGTGCTGCAATGCAGCAGGGGAGCCGGGCAGCACAGTGCCTGCAGCGCAGCACAGCTGCAGGGGCACCCCTGGGGGACAGTGCTCCCTGGGAAATGGCCTGGATGGAACTTAATAGAAATTCAGAAATGCACTGTAGGGAATGCAATGCTTTAGAAAATCAAGCTGTGTCACAAGTATTTCTGTTGGCCTTTTTACCTAAGCGATATGGCAGAAATCCGTGGGGTTGTTTGACTGAGATTTTAGCTCTGAGTCAGCGGCACAGAGAGGGACATTTAGTGAGGGTTTGCTGCTTAGGTCACAAGTAGCTTTGCTGCTGCTTCTCTTTTTGTTCCAGCTCGTTCTGTGCATTTGCCTTTGTACACATGGTGTTTGTAGTGGCAGGTGGGAAGGAAGAGGTTTAGGGAGCCAGTGCTGACCCAACCACCACCAATATTCATTTTATCTGTAAATATTCTGGTTGTGCAAACTTTTCTCTTGCTGTGTGTAATGTCTAGGTAGAGCAGCCCTCTGCCTATGCACAGATGGAATAGCAGCTGTTTGGGGTCAGCAGTCATATGTTTCATTGGAGTATTTTACATCCTAGATCCTTAAAAGGGCTGATAACCTCATACTGCAGCTGCTTTTCTGGGGAATGCAAGCAGAATGGAAGTGACAGTCTTCAAATTGTGGTGGAAAAATATATTCAAATTAGTGTTCACAGTCTGATTTTACTACTTTTGTTGTGGGAGCTCCATACCCTCTTGCTCTCCTAGTAAATATTCTGTTAGCTGGTAGTGCTCTAAAATAGAAATTTTGTTCTAAAAGGATCAAAACTGGAATCTCCAACTTAATGCTTTTCTTGCTTGCTTTGTTCTCACTGTCTGGGCTTTGGAATGAGTGTTAATTTGTTTGCTGTATTTGGTCAAACTCTAGCTGAAAAAATACTGGGCTGAGAAAGAGCTCAAGTGGCAAGAACAGGAGGAGAGAGATCTACAACAACTGGAGGAATTGAGAAAATTAATGGCTGAACAAGCAGCCAAAGACAAAGAAAGGTAAAAGAAATTAAATGTGAATACCTTTAGTACCAATAGGATCTTCTTATAATCTAATTTGCTTTGATCTCCTGACTTTCTTTTTTAGAATAAATTGAGGATAATATATTTTTTCCTTCCTGTTTGGCAAATGCTTCAAACCATCTAGTAAGGTTGCATACTAGGTCATTGTATCCTAGATGCAATTTATTTCAGTTTGAATTAATTAATTAACATCCATCAAAATTTCAGACCATTGTAAGCACTAAACTGTCATCAAATGTAGCTGAGTAGTAAGACCTTCTATGTTTCACTTTGCATAATGATTTATAAACAGGTTTGGTTTGGTTTGTTTGAGGGGCAAGTGCAAGGAACACATTCAGCACTCAACAGACTCAAAGATATTTATTGTTATCTTAAAGAGTCCTAAATTGCTCATCTAGTTGGAGATGCTCTTCACCTGTTTGATGGGATTTAGGACTTGAGCCTGCTCAGGCTTGAATTGCCAAGTCTTTGCTGCACAATATGACCTTTCACGGCCTGTTGAAGAAATACCGGATTTCATAGAGGAATCCCTCTGTCAGAGGAACATAAAACCCGTGTGTAGTCTGGTTATAACTGCTCTCAAAGCACAAGCTGACTCTTTTTACATAGAGGAAGCCACCAAGCTGCGTGGACCAAAAGTGCAATTAAAATAGGATTAAAGTGCCATTGGCATTATAATATTAAAGTTGGTGGCAAGGATTCTGTGGGAAACACTACTTGAGTATTACTTTGTTAGGACATCTTTCTGACAACTTAATTTAAATGTCTGTGTCCTTATGCTACAAATACATCTCTACCTTTCCTTAGACATGCCTGCAGTGGTTTTGGCTCATAGGAGAAGGAACACATGTATTTGAATTCCTGGGAGGAAATAATCACCCCTTCAGGCTATTGTGAATCAGAAGTCAGTAAATGTTGTGCATTCTGTCACTCAGAACTGACCTACTGTACAAAATGAAACATTTCACTGTCCAGGCTCAGGTGCACATGTGGCATTGTCATGTCCAGTGCAGCACTGCAAAACTGACTGTGTCCTGGTATGGGCCACCTGCCAGAGCACAGAAACTGGGTTTGAGTCTTTGCAGAACACGCATGAAACAGGGCACAGGCTGGTGACACAGTTCTGATCCAACACATTTTCAGGGTCTTTTGGAAAAGGAAAAAATGAGCTGACTGGCTATTCCAAGTACAGGAGATGGCCTGGATAGTGCATAGAGTTTCTAACAGGTACAATAAAATATTTTTAAAAACCTCTGCTATTATCCTGAATTGCTTTTAATCACACTAAATTAATTTAAAATTAACTAATTGGGTTTGTGTATGAAAAAGAAACCTGTTATCACAGAGTCACTATGGTGTTCTGTTTATTCTTAGTTTGTAATTGCAATAGCCAGGGCTCTGACCAGGTCAAAGTAAGAGATTAAAGGCAGCTGAAACTGGATATAGATTTTCAAGTGATTGAGTCTAAATTTGCATTCTACAACTCCTATCTCAGAGTGGAGACATTTAACTGATTGGGCATTTCATTTCTTGTCTGTGGATGTTCCTAGGTAGCTGCAGTTCTTTGCTGTCTCCACGCTGTGTTAACCCACACATGCCTCAGCCCAGTGGGTGAAACTTTGTGTAAGATCCCATAGATGTTGAGCAAATGAAATGTGGTGAGAATAGTGAAATCAGCAAGAAATCCTATTAAGTGATGTTCTCTGCACTCAGAAAGGGGGGGAAGGGTTGTGATTTCTGCTCCAAGCCCAGTATCTATTCTCTATTAATTCTTTTATTCAAGTCATTTAATACAAAATTTGTAAAACAATGCTTACAAGAATCACTGGGCAAGATCTGCCCCAGTCCTGTCAAATGCCCCCAGGTGTAGGCAAAAATCATACTTCTTTTGTGCTTTCTTCTATTCATTTGGTGCTGTCTGCTGATAGTGGTCCAGTTCTTAAAATATGGTGGAGGTGCCTTACCTGACTGCTGAATGTTCTTTCCGGTTGTTGTGTTTGCTGATAATGCAGAAATTGCAGATTTAAACTCCTTCAGGCTGAGAACAGAGACTAAAACTCTGTGAACAAGAGCTCTGATTACTGGTGTGTTACATAAAAGGTCTGGGCTGGCCACATTGAAAAAGGAAAGCAGAGAGTTCTGGGTCTCTTTTTTTCCTAATAAAAATTGAAGGTTTAGTGGCTGACAGCCTGAGAGAGACATGTGCTCCAGAAACCCAGCAGGTGTGGGGTACACGGTGGGAGCTCTGCTCGCTGGCACTCAGGGGAGCTCAGCCCTGTGCTCCTGGCATGGCTGTGGGACTGCTCGGGGGTAAGGAGCTAGTGTGCCCCATGGAAAGTGGAGTGTGGGGCACGAGGGGCCTCTGCTGCAGTCCCTGCTTCACACGGGCAGGATCACACTCAGCTATGCTGAATGTCTTCACTCCACGTGTCTGTGTCTTTAGAACACTAAATTATAGCCTCTCTTCTAATGTGGTATCAACAGCTACCAACTGCATTTAAGTCTTACTGCTTTAACATTCAAAGAGGCAAGTGTTTGTTGCTACCAGTCCACTTCTCCTTTTTCATCTGTGCAGTGAATTTTAGTCAGGTTCTCCATCAGGTCCCTGAGGCAGGAAATGGTTTGAATATACATCACATGTTCTAAAAGAATGTTCCCCCCAAAGCAATAGATTTGGCATTGCTCTTGCAGGGTGAAAATAAAATTGTCATGGAATTGTGCAAATATTTGCACAGACAACCTTTGGGAAACAGGTTGGCACAGTGCTGCTCTCCAGGGAGGCAGCGAGTGGGGAACACCTGCCGTGTTCTACCCCAGCACCTGAACTGCTGCCAGCCTGGCCCCAGATTCCAAGGGAAGGCAAGGATTGCTGTGTGCCAGGATTTGATGTGATTGACCCATGGGAACAGAGTGATGGCCACTGTTTGCCATGGGGTTCTGCTCTCCAGGGCCGGGGTGTGGGCCCTGCATCTCCCCTGTGCCCTCAGAGCAGCTCTGTGTGAGCTCACCTGCCTCACCCCACCTCAGGGCTCTCACACACTCCTCTGAAACTCTCCTGGGCTCTCCAGACATAGTAGTTCATTATTTCCTATTGAATATTTATGAAACAGTGCCTGAAAGCAGAGTTTTAATGAAAATATGCTTATCAAAAATTGCACAAATGTGTACCTGCAATGCTACAAAAGGCATCTTTTACTGAAACTAATCAGTTATGCTCATTTATCAGCTGGTGATTTATTAAAATTTTACTTATTATAGTGCTTAAAAGCAAAATTAAGTATTAAGATATTTTGATCTTGAGGTTTTCAATAAAATTAACTTTAAATTGAAGAAACAGTAGCTAAAATGTTGCTAAGTGTAATAGAGTGAAAGAGAATGAACAACTTTATTTAGATGTGGACAGGGTGACATCAAAGCTTGAGTAAACATTGAAGGCAAGTATAAAAAAGTATTGGAAGGGCGTTCCAACGTAGGAACACAATGTGCATTTGTGGATGTATTTCCAAGGTGTCTGCCTTCCCTGGGTGTGGATTTCATCGCTGTGCCATTGCCTGCTGACAGTGACACTCCATCTTCGTTAATGCTGGCTGTGCTCCCTGCTGCTGGTGACAGCACAGCCACCAGAGCAGGACCCTCGCTGTGCCCACTCTGCCCCACTCCCTGGCTGCTCCCTGGCTGCTCCCTGGCTGCTCCCTGGCTTCAGTCAGTCGGGATCACCTGGACTGGTTCAAACTGGGCACGGAAAGGCCTCAGGGTGCTTCAGTTTAGCACTGCTTTGTATTCCCCTGAGCAGGAAAAGTGCCAGGGGCACACAAAGTGTTTGAGCTTAGGCCTGGCCAGGTGCCCCCCAGTCTTCCTTCTTGCCTTCTTGCCTTCTTTGCACAGAACCTTCCAGAGTATTTAATTTCATGCTTGATAGCTCTGGAGTATTTTAAAACATGTATCACAATAGCTCAAGCAGAGTGAAAGGATTTCAGTATAATTTTTGTAATTTTTAAAAAAAAAACGAAGGTCTGCTTTTTATTAAATGTTCTCCATATAAAAAGCAGATTAGGCTTTTTCGCTGGTACAGAATGACCCCTGAGCACTGCTGCTGTAGCATTTTTCTGCCTAAACTACACTGGACACTGTGAGAAACTGGAGGCCTCTCTGGGGTACCCTCAGGCAGCCTTGTACCACACTCTTGGGATAAACCTGTTTGTCCTGCTAATTGTGATTGGGTTATTGACACAGAGGTCTTCACTAGCCACCAGCAGAACTGTAGGTTTAGTTCTGATTGTTGCAGTTTATAGCACAATATACTCCTTTGAGCTTACTAAAATTTGGAGAGTAAGAAAATAACAATACATGTTTTATTGTAGTTCAAGCAGCTGTCTCGTCTCAATTTCTCTAAAGGAAAGTTCAAATTTGCAGGGCAAAAGGAGGGTAATTCTCCAAATTCAAAGCATGGCATTGGCAACTCCTGTAGAAGGACTAAAAATGACATCCCAAAAAATATCTATAGCTCCATAAGGAACAGACTCTGCACAATAGTCTAAAAATGCCTGCAGTAGAAGTAGGAGCAGCACAGTAGTGCTGTGGGTAAAGTTCTGGAGTTACTGGTGTGAACCTCCAGCTTCTTCCTTTAAAAGAAGGGTGTAAGTCCCAGAGTTTTTTTCCTTTTCCAGTGACAAGACTGGGAGTGAGGTGTTTCTTTTAATGGAAAGGGTTATAGGAAAGATTTCTTCTGCCATACACAGATGTGAGAGAACATTTCGTCTTGGCAAAGAAAATGGGGGAGAAAAAAAGAGTACCAGGGCTATATAAAGCATGCTAGAGAAAATCTGCGGTCTAGACATGGAATCTGAAAGGTTGGCCTAGACATGGAGTCTGAAAGGTTAGCCAAGTTGCTTAAAAGAACAACTGACCAACCAAAACCCACCGAGAAACAAATCAAAAAGCACAACTCCCCAAACTCCCCTTCCCCAAACAACCCAAACCGAAGAACTCCAATAAAAAGGACACATTGGAATGAAAAAGCACCTTTGTGTTTCTGAGGTGTTTTGATGAACCACCATGGCCTCATAGGGTGGGTCTGGAGAACCTGAGGCAGTTTTGGAACTGAAATGGCAGCACGGAAAGCGGCAGTGTCACTGCCCAGTGTTTCCCTGTGCTGGCAGGGTGCAGTTCCGACGAGCCTTGCTGGAGAAGCGGCTGCTGGAGAAGAAGGAGCTGGCGCGGCTCCAGGCCCGGCAGGAGGAGGAGAAGGAGAAGCGCCTGGAAGCGCTCCGGCAGCAGGTGGGTCACACGCACTGCCGCCAACACTGACTGCCAGGGCAGGCAGAGGTAAAAGAACAATCTCTCAAAAGCAAACAAAAGGCACTTCGGGTCTGACCAATCGTAATTCTCTCCTGTGATAAATCCTGTGTCCTTTGTAGCTCTGACAACAGGAACATTATGACATTAAATTGTACTGTAGGAGCTGCTGACATCTGAGAGGAGATAGAGAAGGATTTTTTCCAGGTTGGATGTGATTTTTCTTCTGTGATTTTTTCTGGGTTTTGTTTGTTTTAATAACCTTAAGTCTGCCTTGAGTCTAAGGCAAGATTTATGACTAATTTATATTCTTTTTAAATTCTGAAAACTTGCACACCTTGGATGACTTTTCTTCAGAGATATTTGAGTCTCTGAAACTTTTGCACATTACTTTTAAAAAGACACCCATAAAATACTTACTAATGCTTCTAATGTCATAGTAAAAGTAGTGCTAGGGTTATTTCTTTTATACTGCTGACTTTTGAAAGAGTAATTTTGTCTTAATTTACATTTTTGTATGCAATCTCCTTGTTTTTTCTTCCAAAGAGGCTGGTTGGTAGTCATGATCTGTTGAGCTCTTCCCACTGAGTCAATTCTCTTGCCAGAGTAGAAAATGCTTCTAGGAGGGCCTTTGCCTGGGATGTTGATGCTCTCACTTCATTATACTTCTCTGATCAACATCTAATCTTTGTTTCACACTAATGAAATGCTGCTTCATAAAGTATGTACAATGTTTGTATGGGATGGGTGGGGGGAGGATCTTTAGTAAAGTCATTTGGCCCGTAGATTTGGGCAGCCTGTAAATACAAAGGTGATATTTTATTAAAGAGATGGATGAAAAAATTGTTGTATGCAATTTAAAGTATTTTTTCTGGTTTTAGCCATTCTTCATATGGGCTTCTGACTTTATCTGTTTTGCTCATGCATCCTTCTGTATTTTTCCAAAGTAGTATTAGTCTGTATCTGAATATTTGAACACAAAGAAAGTAAACAATGAAAAAAGATTAACTCTGGCACAATACAGTGTCTGGGAGTCTTTGATATTGATCTAGCCACAGGAAATTACACAGTTAAAGCAGATGCACTTCAGAAGAAAACAGAGTTGTATTATTTGGGGCATATCACTCAATGCTGTTGCCCATGACTCTGTAAAATTGTGAATTATCACCCTGAACACCTTTGTTTCCATTGAAAGAAAAAAAAGAAAGTCTGGACTTCCAGGAATTGTGGACATTGCAGAATTTTGAGGCTGCTGGATCCTTGTAGAGACCGAGTTGGACACTGGAGCTCATGTCAGTGTCTGTTGGAGAGCTCAGGGTGCAGTTGCTTCTCTCCCACACACCTTGTTGTGCCCAGGCTGTCTCTGCAGCTGGGACCCTGCGCCGCTGTTACAGGGTCACTGCAAAGACAGTGAATAATGGTGTTCTCAAAGGGTGTGCTCCTGGGAGTGACCTGCTCTCGCCTTAGCTCTACACAGACAGAGTAATTGAGACTTTCATACTGTATCTTTAGGTTGCCATTGTTGCAAAATTAGATCCAGCCAGAGCAGTGGCTGACACGGTGGCGTCAAAAGCTCGGATGGGCATTGGAGCCAACGACGAGTTTGAGCTGCAGCAGCCCCTGTTCAGGTTGCACACCTACAGTGAAGAGCAGGTGAGGGGCTGTAATCGTGCTGTGTAAATGAATCAGGAACTGAACTGGCTGTACTCGTGTTTCAGGGCACTCAGGTTGCTGAGGAGGCTGCTCCCTCAATTTCAAATGCACTCAAGGAATATCTTGATATCTTTAAATTCCCTCACTGTTCCCTACCTGCTCAGTCACTTTATTTGCAATTATTCCCACTCTGGAATTTGAAAATTATTTATGAAAAGAGAAGAGTTATGGTACAATTCTGTGGTGTAAAAGCTTTCTTTTGACACTGAATAAGATGAAATTTAACAATGTCTATAGCTAAAGTTGTCCAGCGCTGCCCATTTTAAGACATTTTAAAGCTTCTCAGTTGGTAATGGAAAGATGTAGGTTTTGTTGGTTATTAAAATTCCCCAAATCTGACCAATGTAGAAGGTTCTGACAAAACTTAAAGATGCTCTGAACACGTATAACTCTGAACATGTCCTATGTCTTAATTCTTAGCATGCTCTTTCTGTTTCAACTCCAGACAGGTTTGGTGCTGCTTGGGCTGCAGCGTGTGATCCCCACCCAGCACATCCCCGTGCTCCTTCCCAGTGCTGCAGGGGCTGTGGATCATGTTCCCAGCACTGGTGTCTAGCAGCTCTGGGCACTGGGGAGGTGATGCTGGAACTGGAAGCAATGTGTCGCTCTTCCTTGTACTTCCAGTGCAGTCCCACTGCAGACCATGGAACAGGGATTGGAAAGAGGCTTACAAATTTTGTCAGATAAACTTTTGACAAATTCCAGAAGTAATTTTGCTCACATTAATTGTCATCCTGACAAATGGAAGTGGCACTGCCATGTAAGCACAAGGTGACACTGTGAGGGAAATCAAAAAGGCATTTGAAGCACTTGGATTCTGTAGGAACAGCCAGGAGTAGATTGAAGTCTGTGCTGCACTTGGGGCTGTGTGCATGGAGAACATGGGGGAAGGCAGCAGCTCCTCAGGGAGCTTTTTGCTTCTATTGATCATTGCTGTGGTTTTTTTAACAGGTCATTTCTGACCCCAGGCTCCGTGTCGAGCTCGCTCTCCGAGAAGCTGGACTGCATAAAACACTTTATGCAAGAGAGGTTTTGTCAAAAATTCCACCACTGAAGCTTCCAAGAAGAGACATGGAATCAACAGCTTTTAAAATGTAGAGCAGGTCATCTAAGGGGCAGAGCAGCATCAGGGCTCTGGTCCGGCCCACGACATGCAAACCTTAAATTCCCTTTGGCTGCCCTAGAACTGCTCCGTTCCCTGTGTGTGCAGCCATTCTAAAGCACTCCAAGCCTTTCTGAGCTGGGCTGCACCACGCTGCACCTGCCTGGTGCGGGTCTGGAGAGGCTGGGCTGTGTGCTCCTGGACTCCTGGAGTGGGACTGCCCGTGTCCCTTTCGGCTGCGAGCTGGGACACCTTGCTTAAGGACTCCTGCACACAGCCCAGTGTGCAGCCCAATCTGACGTGCAGCACCTTGAGCAGGAATTATTGGGATTTAATTGGCAGCAAAAGTCCAAAATAGCTTTGCACAGCAGTTACTTTAGATTTTATTATGTTACATGAATAAATCCCACAATTTTCTTTCAAGGTTTCTTGAGAATTTGATTATTTTAGTTATAAAATCTTCATTGCCATGAATGTTTCTAATATTCCCTGATTATGATAAAATGAAACTTAAACCTTTGTCCATATTTAGAAGGCAACTTGCTGCATCATATTTACTGCAAACCATTCATTCAATTTTTTTTTATATTGCAAATTGGTTTTTTAGTATAAATTATAAATAGAGCTGGGATGTTTATTTCTTTATTTTCTGGTGTGACAGACTCCTGAGAGTGAGCACAGGGTAGCCCAGGAGCAGCATAATCCCAGTGTTGCAGCTGAATTTAGTGGTGCAGAGACTGCCCTGAGCTGGGGGAGTGATGTCTTCTGGACTCAGCTTTGGTGTGCTTGTGCTAAAATTACAATTCTGTGTATTTTTGTGCTTTTTATTTTGGTATCTCCTTTGGGGTAACTCGTTATTTTTAAAATACACTTGGCTATCTCTCAGCCGGCTATTCCTGTGGGGATATTCCCTGGATATTCCTGTGGGGAGACCAGCAGTGCTCTGCTGTGGGGAACAGACTGGGTGTGAGACAATTCCCAGAAAGGCATCATCCCAAACCTAGGCAGTTGATTTTTTTTTCCCTTGCCTTTAGAAGCAGATCTACAAGATAAAAAAATTTGCACCACTGAAATTGAAATTATTATTGTCATATTTTATAAATACCAAGATGTTAATGAAAAAGAAAGTTTAAAGGGAACAGACACTGGTTTTGAAATAGTGGGCACAGATTTTTAGGCTGAGGCTTGTGGTTGTTTTCATGTCTGTAATTTCCCAGGGTAGAGACTGAGTAGAAATCTGTAGAAGTCTGGGCAACCTCAGTGCAACGTAAGTCAGGGTCTTTAGTGATACAGTGAGGCCAGGATGAGGATTTGGGGGCCGGGTTTCACAAAACAGTGGAGCGTGGAGAACATGCAGGTCAGTAAAAGGGTGTTTGGCACAGCACTACCAAGGCTGCTCATGCCAGGAGAGCTCTGCAGACCCCTTGGCTGTTCCCCAGCCTGGCCAGACACCTCTTTCCTGCTCCTGTGGGAATGAGGTGGATGTTTCACCCTACTTCATAATCCTCACCTTAGAATTGGTCACAACTGATCAGAACCCTTCAGGAAATGGAGATGCTTATAATGACATTGGTTTTCATGATAAATCTTTCTACACTTAAACAAACAAACAAAAAAGAAATCTTCCAAGTTACACACATAAAAATAGTAATTTAAAAAATGTTAATGATAAATGGGCTTCTCAACCCGCACCTCTTGCAGCCCTGCTTTGTGGGTTTGGCTGGGTAGGAGTGGCAGTTCAGAGCTCAGCTGTCTTTATGCCAGGAATAAAGCATGGGCAGTTCACTCTCAATCAAACTTTTATAAAGCTTGATGAGAATGTCTCTGTGAAAATTAAGTTACTTGGTTTCAACATAGACTATTTATTTGTGAATTCTGGTAGTGAGAAAAGTGTTGTTAATGTCAACCAGTGCCTGCAGGTCAGGTGCTCAGCTGACCACGGCTGGGAGCTGTGGTGTCCCTCTTGTACTCAAACTCTGGCACGTGCCTGTTTGTGACATCTTTAAATACTACAGGAATAAAAATCTGAACGGCCTTTGTAACAGCAGTAACAATAATGGTCACAAATATGGATTAATTTTCATGGTATTTACTTAGGTTTTGTCTTTATGCCCAAAGCAAAGGGATCTCTTTCCCGGAAGATCGCTGCGGACAGGAGTGACCCTAACAGGACAGTCCTTTACGGCGGCTGGAGCCAGGAGTGAGGAATCTGCAGCTCTGTTGCACATCCTGAGCTTGCTGTCAGCGCAGACCGTGTCAGTGCGGTTCCAGCCGCGCCGCTGGCTCCGGCACCCCGGGGCCCGGCGCTCTCCCTTTCCCGGAGCAGGCTCGGGGGCCGGGCCGGGCCCGCAGCCCGCTCCCGGCGCGGGGCCCTGCGGTGCTGCGGTCACCTCAGTCCGTGCGGAGCAGTCCCAAGCGCTTGCGGATGAAGGCGGCGATCAGGCGCTGCGGCCGCTGCTGGTACTCCCACAGCACCTCGTGGGGCGCCCGGATCTGGTCCCCCTCCAGCCGGTCCAGGAGTGCCACGCACACGACGGCGGCTGCGGGAGGACGGAGCGCGGTCACCTCGCAGCCCGGCCCCGCCTGC
>VYZP01003936.1:30078-45982 GCA_013400635.1 Hypocryptadius cinnamomeus
CCGGCCGGCCCCTCCCGGGCCCTCCCGCCCCGCCCGGCCCTCACGGCCGCAGCCGGGAGCCGCTGCCCGGGCTCTGGCCCGCAGACCCTCAGGGGCTGGGGGAGCACGGCCGGGATGTGCCGTAGGGCCAGGAGGGGTGTGAAGGGAGCAAGCTGTTGGTTTGTCCAGCATGTACTCAGGTCTCCTAATGCACACTTGGGTTTTATTGAACTATGAAGTTTGCTTTAGTGTCCTTTTCTAGATAAAATCATTAAGGATGTGTGTTTGGCCCTCTGACACAGAACAGGACCCTGAGGGGGTTTAGCCCGTGTGTGGGGAGGAGGTGGAAGTGACAGGACTCACCTTTGAGGCCACACAGTCCGCACAAGGCAGCGAATGCAGTGGACTCCATCTCAATATTCCTCACACCGGCCTCATAAGCCCTCCTTAAGTACTCCAACTTTTTTTCACTGGAAAAAGAGCATAATGCACCATCTAATCTCCCCTGACCTAGAAAGGAAGCAGAGAACTGTCACTGTTGGCCTTGCATGGCGTCATGGAGCATAGGAGCAAATGGGAAGTCCAGCAGTGCCCACATTCCATCTGAGGCCTACGAAGTTTTCCTGTGAGCAGCTGGTCAATTTGTATTCCCCTCAGTGTTAAAGCCAGCGTATAGGGGAAAGAATGATGCGGGTTTCAACATTGGTAAAAGGTTGAGTCAGCCCTCAGGTGGGAGGTACCAGCGGATGCTGTGCTCTGTGGGGACAGGCCATTGCTGCATATCAGCTGTGAAGGTCTGCCAGGTTAAATCCCAAAAATGCCAACTGACTGCAGAAGAGGTACAACAAGCCCGAATGGGAACACTGAGGAGAGGAAAGCCCTTTAATGTGATTTTAATTTTTCTGCAGAGGCCGCTGTGGATGGAAGCTGGAGCTGCTTGCAGAGGCATTCCTGGTGTGGGCAGCACTGGTGTGGTCGGGGAGCTGGTCCCAGGGCACTGGTGCTCCCCTGCTGCAGCGCCAGGTACCGCTGCAGGCAGGACTAACAGTGTATTCAGTGAGGGCAGCCACCCTTGTGCTCTCCTCTAACCTCTCCGGGGGCTCTGGCTGTCCTGCTGTGTGCTCAGAGCAGACCTGTGCCCCGTGCAGCTCCTCCTCTCGCAGTGTCTGAAGGCCCTGGGGCAGGCAAATGCTTACCTGTGGCTTGCCAGCCTGGACTGCCCTTCAGTTTATTGCTGCTCCTACTTTAATCCTCTCAAATGGCTTTTTGTTTAAATAAAATATGGCCTTGAGAGATACACAGATGGCTGGATCTGCAAGCAGATCTAAAGGTTTATAAATAGTGCTCAGATTATTAATTCTTCATTTATTACATTTCATCTACTCTGCAATCAGCATTTAATTTTGCAAAGGAAATGGTTCCAGAGTAACCAAAGTTTGTTTATGGAAATCTCACAGGCAACCTACTGTATTCCTAGTGTTTGGTAGTTCTGAAGTGACAGTCTTGCTGTAGAGGAACAGCTTGGTGGCAAACTCAGCAAGGTGCAAGCAGTGGTACTGTGTGTTCTGAGGGTGCCTCCTGCTCTACCTGGGCCCCCCCAGCACCACGTGGGTCTGTGTCTGCAGCCCTTCTGGGGCCTGGGTTCCCACGGAAGAGTGGAAAGACTTGGCATTATGTGTGCTGAGGAAGGACAGACAAAGCTGGTTTTACCTTCGTAGAAGTCGTAGGTGCACATGGTATGGCCAATGAGCGTGGGGAAGTCGGGAATGTCCCTGCTGCAGGCGAGTAGTTCCTCCGCAAGGTCCTTGTCCAGCTCAGTGCTCCGCACCACCACATCGTCCAGCACCACCTGCTCAAAGCGTGGCTGGAAGGAGGAGTCCACGGCCGTGTCAGTGATCACAACAGACCCGGCCTCGATCCCTGTGGAAACGGAAGCTGAGGTTGCCAGAGCTCATAACACCTGTGTCCTCCTGCCAAACCTCAGCACAATGGGAAAATCTCAATAGATCTTTGTGTGCTTGCAGGGCTCTCCTTTCAGTGAGTAAAGAAGATGTCAGAGAATAATTGAAATTCATGAAGTAGCACAGATATACATGTAAAATGTACAGAATCAGCACAAGATAAGTGATTGTGAGAATGTGCTGAGTGACAGGAGTTTAGCTGCTTCTGGCTTGCAGGGATCGTGTACCCCCCTACCAGCTTGTGCAGGGATGGGCAGCACCACTGCCTCAGCCAGGAGACATGGATTCATTTGGGTCACCACTAATCCATGTTTTCTGTTTGGAAAGTGACACATGGCTGTAGTGGAATCAAGGCCTTTTTACACTCTGAGGATGTGCACTCTCCCAAGCCAGTCGCTACAAGTTTTCTGGGTTTGACCCATAACAAAATACCATGTTTGATATTTAGAGACCTGAAAAAATGCTGAAGTTCAGAGCTGCATGACCTATTGCTGAGAGTTCTTTTTAATAATAGCTGTTTTGCTCTGAAGAAAGACCATGAATCGCTTACCTAAGCCCCCGGAAGTACCGATGCGTATAATAGTAACATCCCGGCATTTTGCGTGGTGCAGCAGTTTGATCAGCTCATGAAGCATAATGGAAATGGAAGGGATGCCCATTCCATGCTGTTGGAAGGAGAGAAAAGAGAAACATCAGTCCCCACAAGGCTGTGGCAGGTGACAGGTACATGACTGCAACAAGCTCAGGGCTATGCTGTGGCCTCTTCTGCTGATGATGCCAGCAATTTTTTTGAAGGCAAAGAGACATCTTGGGGTCTTTTTAGTCTGTCCTGGTGAGGTGTCTAACCTCCTCCCCTCGATGCTTTAAAGGTTCTTCAAGTAAGTAGAGCTGGTGTTCATCCCTGGGGACACTGTGCGGGCACACAGATGGTACCTGTCCTTCAAGGAAGGTCCACAAATACATTCCAACATCTGAGTGCTGCCAGACCTTCCCCATGCATTGCCAATCCTTACACCATGTGCTGACTCACACTTTGTTGTGTCCTGCTCGTGCTCTGGGAGTGGTGAATTTCAGTGAGAACAACCTGAGCTTTCACTTCTCCATGTGCCTTCCAGCTTGTCCTCGCCCCATACTGGAGCATCTCTGCAACATTGCAGGGCACAATGGACAGTGGAAGGGTTTGTGTCCCTCAGTGAGGACAGGCTTCAGGGTCAGGTGTTTGCTGCGTGCCTTGCAGGCTGCCTGTCCCTCTTCCTGGCTGACGTTCCCTGCCCTGCTGCCATTCTGTCCCCAGCCCCTGCCTGGCTACCGGCTCCCCACTGCTGGCACTGGCTTGTTCCCTGCTCCACGGACAGTGCTGCCCTACTCCCACCTCTGCTGCTGCTCCCCAGGGTTTGCAGATGTTCTGCAGGCCTGGAGCTGCTGGGGCTTCTGCTGCATTTGCCCAGTGTTCTGTTGCTGTGTTCTGCTCCATTGCTAGACCAACATCTTTTTCTTAGCTTAACTTTTAAGTACAAAAAGTGTTTGATGCTGTGGAGTTTGTTTTTCCTCTTGAAAATGCCTCACATTTTTTTTGGTTTTGCTATCATCTTCAAGGAAGGAAGCATGTATGGAAGCTCCATTGATTAAGGTACACAGACAGTTTTTGTGTTGCTTTGTCTCCTTTCTCTTGGCTGTGAGACCAATGCTCTGTTTGCCTTGTATCATGTTTTAAATATGAAACCTTTTTGCATGTTGTTATTCTGGAACATCAGCCTGGCTTATTCGCTGATGCCTAAAAAATTAATTCTCATTGTAAATATTCAGAGCTGGAATCTGTGTTCCTGCCCCTGTATGTTTGAGCTCAGTTGTGTTTCTAAGCAACTTGCAGAAATGTGATGTTGGCAGCAGCTCTGCATGATGCTTCTCAGGGCAGCCATGTGCTCTGCCCCGTGTCCCCCTCTGCACTGGCCAAAGCTGGTGCATGGCCACAAGCTCAGCGAGGGTTTGCTTCTGGCTGTGTCACTGCTGCTGCCAGGCTGGTGAACAGCAAATCTTGTGGCAGTTCTCCCCCTTGGATCCTCTCAGATTGATTCCCTCAGGCTTGATTCCCTTGGTCAGGATTGGTTTGGTTTTGTCAGAGGGACGAAACATGAGCTCTGTTGTGTGAGTGATTCCATCTGCTGTGAATCACACTTCAGACTAATCTTGTGCCTGAAGAAATGGCGTCAGGACCAAGCTTTAGGGTGTGAGTGCTCCCCAGCACAGCCTGTGTTTGCTTTTTGCTTTGTTCAGTGCCAAAAATCCTGCTCTAAAGGAATAATTAATAATAAGGCCAGCTTTTTCTTTTAGTGCTTGTATCAATGTAATACTCCCAGCAGCGTTTCATAGTTCATGTGTGGTGAGAAGTGGTTTTGCCTCCCAAACTGAGCTGAGCAGAACATGTGCACGTCTGTTGTTAATACAGCCCTTTCCAAACGGAGAGTGCAGGTGCTGGGGAATGCTGTTCAAACAGGAGCAGCTTTGCCATGGCTGAGGTTGCACTGGTGGTAGTGGCTGAACGGTGAAAAGAGGAAAAAACTCCGCTGGTGGGTGCTGGGGGAGGCGAGGGCATGTGAGGGAGAGGTCGTGCCAGCCCCGTCCCCAGACCCTGCCAGCAGCAGCCCCAGGCGGCCCCGGGAGCGCGGCGCGGAACTCACGCTGATGGAGAGCACGGGCCCTGCCCGGTACATGGCGTAGCGGTCCGACCCCGCGCAGATGTCAGCCACGTCCTCCCCGGCACCCGCCAGCCCCAGCTCCCGCTGCATGAACTGGGCAAACGCCCTCATCCTGTTCGGGCTGCCGCCAACGCAGACAAACTGAAATAAAATATCAGCGTGTTGGTACTTAGCTAGAACAAGCACCCCGAGTCAGCCTGAATGTGGCGGTGGTGGCCGTGCCAGGCACATCTTCCCAGAGAAAGCAGTGGGATGCCACTTCCTCACCATCAGTCAAGGGACATTGGAACACCTGAGGGTCACAAAACCAGGAGTTAACACAAAACCCAGGCTGTCACCCTGGCAGGGTGGCGACTGCCCTGGGTCTGGGCAGCCATACAGCTGCACATGCTTGGGTATCAGTCCTAGGCAAGAAAATCTAAAATAATTCCGCAAATTTGAGCTGATAATATCACCACTGATAGCAAAGCAAACCCAGATGTTGGAGGAGCTCATTGGTTAATTTATTCTATGAACAGTGCTGACTGCAATTAGTGAGCGCCTGTGATGGCACAGAGGCCATAAAGTCAGGGAGTAAAAAGGACAAATTTTACATATTAAAGGAAAATATGCTCACTGAAGGTAGGAGGAGGATGAGCGTGCAGCTGCCAGGACAGTGCTAATCCTGCTGCCAGGGTGCAGGGCAGCAGGAGCCCACGCTGTGCTGTGCAAGGCTGCTTCAGCCCTGGGCACTGAGGCTCTTCCCCCGCACAACTAGGGAAAGACTCTGGTTTGAAATGAGAGAGGATGCCATCATGACAAGTCAGTTTTGACAGCAGGTCTCAGCCAAAAATGATATAACATTCTCTTTCCCTTGTCTCCAGTAGATGATGATCAAGATTCTTTGGACAAATGCCTCTTCTGTCTGTCCTCCAACATGGGGCCAATATTAGAAGAGCTACAGGTTTTTAAAAGGGTAATTTTCTGTTGTGATTTCTGCCCAAAGCAAACAAGGACAGATAACCTCCTTGCCCAGGCTGCTTTGGCTGTGGAGTCCCTTAGCTGAGCAGCCAGACCTCACCCCACGGGAGCTTTGGCAGCAGCGGGTAGCACCGTGGGATGCACAGCTGGAGAGCCTGTGCAGGGGGGAGCTGCTGCCTCACTTTTGGACCTGCTCTTTACCTTTATGTCCCCAAACATGGCTGGCAGGTTGTGCGTCTTCGTTCCCAAATCCAAGTGGTACAGGACATCCTCCTCCATCAAGTCCAGGTGTGGGTTTTTAACAAGGACAAGCCCACTCCTGCAGGGAGATGAGATGGATTGGGGCACCAGGCTGAAGGGAGGGGCACAGGCAGAAGTGGGGCGCAGGGCAGGCTGGAAGCTCCACAAGAGTACTCAGAGCCCTGGTGTTGGACAAGGGATGGGACAGGGACAAGGGACAAGCCAGCTGTGTGTGGTGTTTGGACCAGCTGTCTTTCTGCTCCAGGTAACCTCTTTGACACATCTGTTATTATATCTATGTATTTGGCAAAAAATATGTCTCAGTATTTATCAATTTTGTCAATGGCTACCTTAGCTCTTTCCTTCATATGGTATTGCCAGCAATGTCCAGGGGTGATATACTGTGCTATTTTCTATGTGACAGTTTATTAAGCTCTTAGCAAATCAGGATTTCACACTTGTCCCAAATAACTGCCTGGCAGGGTGAGTGCAGACACTGCAGGCAGCCAGAGGCTGGCTTGCTGTCCCTTTCCACCTGCTGTAAGAGATGGGAAGCAACTGACTAACAGTGCAGGTTACTTTTATAAATGAGGCTTAAATGAAACCTGGAGAACATTTTTCTTCTCTTATTAAAACAGATTCAGATGTTCCCGTTACTCACCCTGAGTAACCTGTTGTTTCGGTCATAGCGGCTCCGCCAGAGTCAGCTGAAAGCGATACCCTGCCAAAAAGGTAAGGAAAACACGGCCTGTGTTCTCAGCTGTCGAGGTTTAGAGCTCAGAAGAGGTTTCAAGGGGCTCTGCAGGGGGTTAAATACCTCCTGTGCTTTGTGCGGCTCCCAAGGTCAACAGTGGCCAGTCCCCCCTGCACTGCCCGCTCCTGTGTGCCAAGGTTCCTCCTTGGCTGGCATGGTTCCTCCCAGACTGGCTTTTTGGGCAGGTGCGTCACCAATAACCTTGACTGGTGGCCCTAGGGCCAGGGCCAGTGACCTGCTGGCCCTCTGGCCGGTGACGTTGTGCCCTCTGGCCGGTGGGGAGGGCACTGGGCACGTGGCTGCACATGTGCACCCTGGGGAGATGGTTTGTCTGAGCTGGATGTTGCTATGCTCCCACCTCGGGCTGTGTTTCCTTGGCCATGGGGACTGAAGGACACTGACAGCCTGGCCACTGCTGCTGGCCTGAACACTTCTGCCAGCTGAGCCATTCTCTGGCCCCAGTAGGTGCAAATCCAAAACATCTCTGCATTTGTCTGGGGTGCACAAAACTGGAATTTGGGCTGTAGCCAACCTCCAGCCCTGCTCAGAACAGCTCCTGGACCACCAGCCTGGCCTGGGGAGGCTAATTTCACTCTCAGCAATGCCCAGACTGCACTGTTTGCTCTCATGGTCCACCCAGCCCTGTCTTAGCCCAGGATCCTGCCAGAACAGTGTGCAGTGTGCCAGGGACAGCCTTGCACAGCTCCCAGTCCAGGGCAGCCAGAGTGCTTGTGGGGCTATGGGACGAGTGTATGATGCTCCTGCAGGAGGAGACTGGAGATACTGATCCTGCTTCCTGTCCCAACGACAGGAGGTGCTGCCCTGGAAGGTATTTCAGGCAGCTGCTGGAGGGGCAGAATCTGGCATTTGCTGTTGACCTCTGGGAATTGTCAATGGAAGCTCTGATAATTAGAGAAGTGATAGGTAATTAATTATTGGGTGAAAGCACATTGTGTGGGGCTCACTTGCACTCTGCATTCAGGAGGTGACACAGTCCTGTTTTCCTAATGGGGAGGGATAGAAATTGTTGTAACTGAGGAAGCCTTTCCCTGAGCAAATGCCCATTTTGGTACCCATCCAAACCCTTTAAATTGCAAAACCCTGTATAAAAATAAGCAAACACTGCAAGCCAGTGGCCTGGGAACATGTAAATTGGGTACGTTGCCCAAGATAGGGTCAGGATAGCTCTGAGAAGGGGAAGGAGCAGAGCTCTCAGGGATATTTCAGGCTTGCTGGAGTCATACCAAGGCAGGCTGGAAGGATTTCTCTGCTCTGATGTTCTCCCTCCCTGGATGCTGTTCACATATGCCTGCCAAAAATGACTTATTACTGACGCTCCACAGCACTCCTGAAGAACGAGGATCTGGAGACTCTTCTTCCTTTCAGAAAGCACTAGATTTCTGCGAGGCACACAGAAAAAGTTTCCTTGGGGCTGCGCACACCTTCTGCCTGCCGAAGTCCCTTGGTGTGATTGCTGTGGTTTCAGGCGCACAGCGAATTGTGCAGTGGGCTCCATGCAGAGCTTCCAGTCGTGTCCAGTGAGAGTTACCTGATGTGGGGAACAGAAGCAGAATGTTTGCTGCTGTTTGCCAGAGGTGGCTGGGAATGCTCTGGGGGAGGTGGGATCAGGCTGAGGCTTCCTGTGGATTCTCCTCCTTCTCTGGTCTTGTTTGGTGGAGGAACATGAGGCCCTGGCCCTGCACCCACCTCCAGCTGGGCAGAGCTTTCATCAGGGAGTGAGGGTTCAGCAGAATGGTGGATGGATGTGTGGACAGATGGACAGACAGCTGGGCACCTGAGTGACTCTGTGGCAGGGCATGAGTGTTCCCACATGCTGCCTGGGCTGGTAAAGGCAGTGCTTCCATGTCTCCCCTTTCTCTGCCTGCCTTCCATGGCAGAGTATTTCTGGGCATACCTGGAAGGGTCCACACCTGCACAGTTCAAACCATCCCATGATAAAACAATTTTCCCAAGCACATGGACTACTTCTGAAATATTTTCTTATGAAAAATAGTGTTCCAGCACAACCAGCTGGGACATCCCTGCCTGGTGGTCAGCAAAGCCTGTGCCCTGCCCTGCTGCAGCCTCTGCCCCTGGTGTGCTCAATCTCAGGCAGGGACCTCCCCTGTGCTGGCAAAAGGAGCTAGATTTTGGAGGGTGTCCCTGCTGAGTGAGCAGGGACAGAGTCCCTTGGAGCCACAGCTCTATCTGGAATGTCTGGCTGAGAACTTGTGGGTAAGCAGTGTTCCTGTGGTGTTTGTCCCTGCTGTGCCCAAGGTAAAAGGAGCCAGTGTGTTCTGTTTAAGTAAACATGATTGCACCAAGGGAAATGGTTGGATTGTGCTTTTGGCTTCCCAGAGGTGACGTTGAAGAGAAGGGACAGCAGCCCCCACCATGGCCATTCAGGTTTCAGGGGCTGTCTGGCTCAGGTCAGCTCCCTGCCTGGCCAGGATGAGCAGTCCTCACCTTTGGTTCCTTTGTGATTATTTTTCCCGTGGTTGTTCTTCTTCAGGATGGCTTTCAGTAAATCCCAAACTGAAGTGTGGCTGTTCTTTTCCTACCTCTCCTGCTTTCCATGGCAGAGGCTGCGGAATGGAATGGAATGGAATGGAATGGAATAGGATAGGATAGAATAGAATAGAATAGAATAGAATAGAATAGAATAGAATAGAATAGAATAGAATAATGGACTAAGATAGGATAAAATACTAAAATAAAATGCTTTCAGTTGAAAGGGGCCTGCAGTGCTGATCTAGCCCAGCTGCCTGCCTGTTTCTCTTCCTTAAGGGAGCGTGGGGAGGTGGGGATGGTGAGAAGCAAAGAGCACTGCCCCAAGTGAGTGTTTGTTTGTGCCTGATTCAGAGCTAAATCCAGCCTCTCCAAGTGCCAGGCAGTGGAGCTGTTACCATATGTGCTAGAGGATGACAAATAAAGCACGATGAAGTATACGGCAGAATAACATATGGCAGTGTAGACAGGCTCTCGGCAAGGGAAGAGATGGGGAGAGCCAGCGCTCCCCGCGCCCATCCGACACCTCTTGTCATGTTAAATGCTATTTTAGAACAGACAGCGATGGCAGCCTGTGCGCGGCAGGGAGCTCGCACCCGCCGTGTCCTGCCAGGGCTCTGCAGCCTTGCTCCGAGCGAGCCCCAGCAGCTCCTTCTCCACTCGGCTCGTCTCTGCCTCCCCTCCCGCCGTGCTGCTGCTGCTGGATGAGATATTCCAGCAGCCTGGAGCTCAGCCCTGTCTGTGGCCGCCGGGTCGGGCTGGGCAGGAGGGGCAGGTGGTGCCCGTCGCAGGAGTGAGCTCCTCCACCACCACCTCGGCAGGGCATGGTGCTTGGCCTCATAGTTCTGCTTCAATAGCAGAGAGCTGAGGAACATTCACAGTCCGAGGGATGTCTTGTGCATTCCTCTAGCGATGATTGCTGGCAGCCGGCGTGAGGGAGCAGCAGAAGCACCGGGGAGTGTTTTACCTGACAGGAGGAAGGCCATGTGCCAGCAGCACAAAGATTTCCTGCTCCCCTTACCCGGCCTGTTCTGCCGAGCCAGGAAAGCAAAATGTGGATTTTTATCAGCTGTTTGCTCTGGCTCCATGTTTTGCCTTGTTTATTATTGGTATAAAGCTGCTCTTGGCATTGGGAGCAGACAGTAAAACACTCCCCAAAGGAACCAGGCTCCACAAACCCTCGGGGCACTAGAGTAACTGCAGCTTGTCAGGACATGTTTCCCCTGAGGGGAAGCACTACCGCAAAGCCATTTATTTCAGGCAGAAATCAGCTGCCTGACCTGTGTCGCTATTCAGGATTTGTTCAGGAGCTGCTGATCTGCCAGTCCCATGTCGCTCCACAGGAGGGGCTGAGAGTGCTGCTGCTCCACTGCAGGAATGTCCCTTAGAGTTGGGGGCAAGTCACTCTTCCCACCATTCCCTCTCTGCAGCCTTGTCCATGGCAGGTGGGATTCACCCTGGGAAGAGGCAGGGATTTGCCTGCCCTGCCCCAGGGCAGGCGGGAGGCTGTGCCCATGCTCTGGGCATCCTCTCCCACTGGGCTGCCCAGGAGGTGAGGACACTAGGGTGGCAGCCACACACGTCTGCCCTTGCAGGTTCAAGGAGCACCAGCCTGGCCCCGCACACGCCTTGGGAAAAGGGTTCTGCTTAGGTTTCAACCCAGTTTCTGGCTTGGGTTGGTGCTGGCTTGCTGCTGACTTGCTGCAGGAGCAGGGGTCCTGTCCCAGCTGTGCCTGGCTCCACATGGATTGCTGCTGCCCATCCTGGACAGACGCCTTCCCTGGCCCCACATGGATCCACTTCAGCAGGAAACGTTTCTTCTGGCATCTTGCTTCTCCCAGGGCTAGCTCCTTTCATGCCTCCAGGCAGGATGAAATTGGTGAGAAGATGAACAGTGGGGCAGTTTGGTAACAGGGACCTCTCATCTGCTCTGGGGTAGGTTCCCCCTTGCCTTCCTCCATGCTGCCTTTTGTTCCCTTCACACTGCAGGAGTGGGTCAGCTGCTCCAACCCTTCCCACCCCGCAGGGATGGCTGAGCTATTGCCTGCTGGGAGTGCCCACAGAGGTTTGTGTAAATACCCAGTTTGCTGCGACACAGCATGGATGTGGCTCCAGAGACTGGCTGTGGTGGGAGCAGACACAGAATGGGCAGTGGAACCTGCAAGCGAGCCCCTCTCTGCTTGCTCCCGTCCTGCCCAGTGCTTCTCTGCTCTCCAGGCTTCAAATCCAGATGATGCCTGGGTTTTTTCTCCCTTTTTCTTTTATTTTTCTTATACGGGTATTTTTATCCTTTTGTCTTTCACTCTTTGGGCTTGTGGGTGCCTGTTGAACTGCTGTTGCCTGTGGGTGCAGGCAGGAGGGAGGGCTGGGAGGAGATTTCGGCCACAATAAGGCAAATGATGCAAGGCCCAAGCACAGTTCATAAATCCATGCTGCTTGTCAAGCCCAATCACGTCTCAGAAACAGGACAAGGAACAATTTCCCATCAGGAGACATGTGGAGGCTTGAGTGGCTGAGCCCCAGCACTGTGCCCCCCAAATCTGCCCTCCTGCCTGTGTGCCCCACACGGATGCAGTGCCCACAGCTGGTGCAGGGCTGGAGCATGGCAGGACGTGGTCCTTGGCCCTGGCAGTGTGGTGGTCTTGGTGGCAGCTGCTGCATCACCTCATGTGCTGGATTTGCCAGGATCTGAGCTCACTGAGCACGGCTGTTCAGACACTTTCCTGCACTCCAGAGGGAATTAGGGGCTTCCATGCAAGGGCAGACTTACACTGGCCCCACTATTTCAAAATGATGCATCCAGACCCTACTTTATCCAACTTTATTGTGATGGAAACAGCTAAAGGGAAAAAATGCTGGTTCCAGAGGAGGCACTTATTTCTGCTGGTGCTGGCTCTGCATTTCAGTGCCCTGTGGAGATACACGGAAGACCCCTGCAAAACCATCCCTGCCTTTCTTCCCTCTTCCTTGCACCTAGGTAAACCAAGAAGGCTTGAAGTCTGTTTTTTTTTTTTTTTTTCGTTTTCCAAACAATTCCTTTCCTTTTCCCTGTGTTTATCATATTTTCTGTCCCTGTGTCCTTTCTCCTTCTCCTCCAGGAAGGCTGGAGAGGGAGAGTTTGTCCTGCCCCCTCCCCAACCTGCTGTTGTTCTCTACCAACATGGGAGACTGAGGCCCCAGGCACTGGGCCAGCACAGGGCAGGCAGAGACCATGGAGCTGGAGACAGGTGGGAGAAGCATGATAGGGGTTAAAAATAATTACATGAAAGTCAAAGTGGTCTCTTGCAGCCTTCAAGACAGATCCCTGCCTTTCTCTGCAACTCTGAGGAACAAGGACCTTGATGCAAGTAAGGGATCTGGCACCTCCATGCTTCACTAAGGTTTTGAAGGTTTAAAACCACCGTGCTCAGGTGTGCACACCCTGGGGCAGGGCTGGGTGGGATGACACTGCTGGCTGTGCTGCCAGAGGAGATGCTCAGCAGGAGCATCTCTGTGCCAGGCCCCCTGGCTGGGCTGAGGGCTCCTGTGGGTGCCCAGTGGGCTCTGTGCAGGTGCTGAGGGCACGGGGTGCAGGACAGCCCAGCTCCTTCCTTGGCCTGCCAGGGGTGGTACTGCCTCACTGCTTGGTGCCACAGCTGTTCTAGCTACACTGCATTTCTAATATGCAATAATACTGTGCATTTTCCTTGTGTGGAAAGGTCAGGATCAGAAGCAAAGCCCTGCAGTGGAAGGCAGGTCTCTCCAGCATCCTGCGTGGGAATGCAAAAGCACTTAATGTCAGCAGTGCTTACACTGGTCTGCAGAGTGTAGGAGAGATATTCTAAAATACCTTAATTGTGATTTAAGTTACGGGCACAGAGCATTAATTTCTGTCAGATCTGGAGCACATAAACCTCTGCCCATCTGCAGTGGGATGTGCAGTGCTGCGTGTGGGGACAGGGCAGGGATCCCCTTCAGCTCCGAGGCCCCTGCTGGTGCTGGGAGGCTCCGGGTGGGTGTCCGTGTGTCGCAGAGCCGGGCGCTTGGAGTGGAGGCAGCTGCTGTCACCCCATCCCTCCTGCCCGTCCCCTGCTGCCCAGCCCCAGCGCTGACTGCAGCAGTTCCTGCGGTGCCTGAGTGCCCAGCGAAAAGCGATGGCTAACGAGAGAATTAATGACGGATTCTGCATCCCGTTTACCAGGAGTTAATTTTCAGAGAGTATTTCCAGGCGCCTTTCAGCGTCTCCGGCTCGAGACTGGAAGGAAGGAGACAGGTGCCACCTTGTGTGGAAACGTTTCTCCATGCAGCGGGCACAGACGGAATTCCTTTCCCCCTTTTCTTTTTGGTGGCGTCAATGCAAACTCCTCCCAGAGGCAGAAGGCAGCCAGCCCTCGGCCAGCCCCTGCCAGCTGTTTAAAGGCGCACAGCAGCACGGAGTCCTCGCAGGGGGGGTGACAGAGCACGCTGCTCGCTCAGTTACAGCGAGTGAAACCCCAAGGAGCAGGAGGGGCTGCCAGAGGCTGGACACGACCTGGAAACGTGTGCTGGCAGCCCAGAGGCCCCCGGTGTCCTGGGCTGATCCCAGTGTGGGCAGCAGGGGAGGGGACTATTCTGCCCCTCTGCCCCCGTGCTCAGGTGAGACCCCACCTGCAGAGCTGCCCCAGCCCTGGAGTCTGACATCAGAGGGACCTGGAGCTGCTGCAGGGCTGGAGCCCTTCTGCTCTGGGTCCAGGCTGGGAGAGCTGGGAATATTCCCCTGGAGAAGGGAAGGCTCCAGGTAGACCCTAGAGCCCCTTCCAGGGCCTAAAGGGGCTTCAGGAGAGCTGGGGACAAACTTTTTAGCAGGGCCTGTTGTGATAGGACAAGGTGTAAACTAAAAGAGGAGAGAGGGAGATTCAGATTAGAGATTAGGAAGAAGTTCTTGTCTGTGCAGGTGGCAAGGCCCTGGCACAGGGTGCCCAGAGAAGCTGTGCCGCCCCATTCCTGGAAATGTTTACACAGATGTTTGTCCCTGCTTTCCATCCCCTCACCCAGCTCTCCCTGTGCTCTGGAGCACCCTGCTATGTGCCACACCACATTCCAGCCATAGCTTATCCCACAGGAGAGCTGTGCTCCCAGAAAGGACCCTGCAGGTTAGCAGCCAGCTGGATCAGCAGCCAGCTGGATTACACTGGGCTCACCCAGGGAGGAGGACACAGTCAGGCTGTACCCTCAGCTGTGCCAGTCTCAGAAGAGCTGAAGAAATCTGGGCCCTCCCAAAGTGTTTATTTAAATACAACAGCATCTCATGGCACACTCCGGCTGTGCTGGGCTGTCTGCCCTCTGGTACACTGCTGAGTTATTTTGGTCACTTCCAGTACTGACAGACCTTCTCCCCCTGTCCCATTCCAGCTGTCCAGAAGCATCACAGTGAGCAGTCTTCAGTTCCCTGTCCCGAGTCAGACGATGAAATACTCGTCTTCCCCTAACCAGCCTCTCAATCAGCTATTGGAGAGGAAAATAAACTTGATGCCTGGCTTTAGAAGAACAAAATGATGAGAACTGTCCTCACTATGGCTGCTGCTCCCTCAGCCTGTCCTCCCTGTCAGCTGCTCAGGCCCTGTCGCTTGCTGCTCTGATCCCACTCCTTGATGCTATGGAGGCATCAGAGTCCTGGTTTCTGCTGGAAGGCATCAGGCTGAGACCACGCATTCAGCACCTCCCTCCTGGCTCTGCAGCCCACTTCTTTCCCCTGTGTCTGCTCTCAGGATGGAAAAGCACATGTCGAAACTGCTCCAAACTACTCAATATGGTTTTCCAGCTTAGAACCTGGCCACTGTCTCCAAGCAGAAGCAGCCTATCACAGAGAGGTGCAGGTGATGAGACCCTCCTGAGCCCACATGGGATGGGGAGGCTTGAGAGACAAGTGGGAGAAGAAAATGCTGGTGGCTGAGATGGCTGCTGGCCTCTGCTTTGCTCCTGCAGAGGTGAGGGCTCCCTTGGTTCAGCTCCAGGGAGAGAGATCTGAAGACTGGTGCAAAAATCTGCAGGTTAAAAAAATGGGATTTTTTTCTGTATTGTCTGACTGAGCCTTTGGTGTTAGCATCTCGAGGTGCTTGCTGTGGCCCTAAGGGTCAGAAGCGTCTCTTCATGTTCTGCACAGCCCCTGAGGTGTCCAGTGTGTCCAGGACCTGTGGCTTCGAGATGACCCTAAGCCACTGGGGCCAGGCTGGGAGCCACTGCCATCCTTCTCCTGCTGTGCCCTGGTGCAGGTGGATCAAACCAGCTCTGAGGTTACCCTAGCAAACGGCAGATAGAGCAGGAGCAGGAGGAGGAGACTCTTTGGTTAACAGCTGAAGGTGCTTTTGGCTTCCTCAAAAGCCAGGAACATCTTTATTGGATAGCTGTAGGGCTGGGGCTTTCTGCTTCCGAGTCCTCTGGCCCTACTCCCTGCTGGAAGCAGGAGCGCCCCGGGGCAGCCTGGCACTGCGGGCTCCGAGCAGGCGGCGAGGGACGGGGACACGGTGCGCTGTGCTTGCTCGCCACCTTTCCTTTCGGGCCGCTTTTGTGGGCTGAAGCCGGGGCTGCGGAGGGAGCGGCAGGAGCGTCCACAGGCATGGCCTGGCACAGGCGGGACTGAACCAGGCCCTTTGAACCGCGCTCTCAGCTGCTGCCGCTGACTGCAGTCGTGGCAGGCTGGTGACTGAGCCCTGTCCTTCTCTTTCCTCCTCTCCACCACACGGACCGGCTCGCCCTTCGTGTGCCGGCACTCTGGGTGCAGCCAGCACCGGGAGCCCTCCCGGAGCCCCAGCGGGGTGTGCCGGTGCCGGTGCCGGTGCCGGTGCCCT
>VYZP01003937.1:0-114585 GCA_013400635.1 Hypocryptadius cinnamomeus
CCCAGTGTAGGAGAAGGCTGTGACCCATGGGTTCCCCTATTTCCATAGCACTGGGAGACTGAGGGACATCCAAAACTCCTGCAAAGGGGTGGGAGGTTTTTTTTTTGAGGCTTTTTTAGGGGAGAGAAAGGCTGAATGTCACTCCTTAGTTTGCACCCAAGGATTTTTGCTTTCCGTGTTCCGTGGGAATTGCCAGCAGCACTGCCACCATGTGGCCATCCTTAGGCTTCGGCGTTCACAGCGGTTTCACCTAAAAAGGATGCTCCCGCTTTCTGCTGCTGGCAAATATCCCCCCGAGGAGTTTGGACTGCCTTTTTATCCACTCGGGATTGTGCCTGGAGGTGTGGAACAGAGCAGACTGCCTGGAACTAAGCCAGGGTACCTCATCACCTCCCTTCCCTGGTCCCCCAGTGCCAAATTTAAGACAAACCAGGAAAAAATGGGAGCGGGTTCTAATTTCAAAGCCTCCAGAAGAGATATTTAGTGTTTCATGTATTAGTTAGTGGATGATTATTTATTTTTTTATTTTCTGGATTTATCATGGGAAAAAACAAGCCACCCCCTGCCTAAAGTGTCCCCAGTGCCCAGTGCATCCCAGCGCTGATCGTCCCTGTCACGAGCCACCCTCCTCCCACTGTACAGACTGGGCTGGGACTGGTGTGGGGGTGTCCCTGCCCCTTGTCAGCAGCGCTTTGCTCCCTGCCAGGTGCCACGAGGGACATCGGCTCGGCGCTGACCCGGATGTGCATGCGGCACCGCAGCATCGAGGCCAAGCTCCGGCAGTTCACCAAGTAAGCGGCACCAGGATCAGCTTTGCCCCCAAACCACCACGGGCGTGGTGACACGGCCTGGCCAGGCTCATTCTCTCGCTGGAGAAGGGGATGCTGGGTGCTGGCTGGGCATGGCATGGGGGAATGGCCCCCCCCGGCTCCGGCGCTTTCCCACACTCTGCTTCTCTCTCCCTGCTCCAGTGCCCTCATGGAGAGCCTGATAAACCCTTTGCAGGACAGGATTGAGGACTGGAAGAAAACTGCCAATCAGCTGGACAAGGACCATGCAAAAGGTACGAGGGGGACAGGGTGGGTCCGTGCAGGGTGGCTGCGCTGCTGGGCAGGGGTCCCCTCTGACAGCACTTCTGCACCCCCAGAGTACAAGCGAGCACGCCATGAGATCAAGAAAAAGTCCTCTGACACCCTCAAGCTCCAAAAAAAGGCTCGCAAAGGTGAGAGGGGGTCTCCTGGGGGGTGCCCCCACCAGCCCCTCTGCAGCACCCCCAGCCAGGGCTGGTATCCCGGCTGTGGCACTGCCAACCGGGGGGTGGGCACTAGGGGGGTCCTGCTGCCCCCCTGTAGAAAGGGAGGTGCCAGCACGGCCCTGGGGGTGGCGGGGAGGCGGGGCATGCGCCCCAGCCTTCGGCCTCTTTTCACACGTTTTCTCTGTCTCCTTCTCTCTTCCCTCCCCTCCACATCCTTCCTGTAGAGCTACTTGGTAAGTGAACCGCTGCCCCCCACCACCGGCCCCCTCTCTGCTTCCTCATCTGCTCCCCCCAGTCTCCCCAGCCTCTGTCTGTCTGTCCGTCCATCCGCTCCCTGTTCCCACCCTCACCCTGCTTTTAGCTTAGCTTAGCCTGCACCCCATATCCTGAGGCAATGCCAGACTCACTGTGTGGCAGCCCAAGGGGTCCTCTGGTCCCAAGTGCCAGGGATGGGGAAGGGGTGGCAGAGAAGCCCCCTGCCCAGGGCTGCTGTGGGGTGAGGGTGTTTCTGGACCTTCCAGTGAGATGGGCAGAGTGGGAGACCTATGGTGTGTGCTGGAACGTGAGAATGGGGTGATGTCCCCAAGCTGGGGGAATGGCCTTGGCTTGGCAGTGGCACCGCCAGCAGACTGGGGAGGGTGTCAGGGGAGCCCAGCGCTGACAGTGCCCCATCTCTCAGGGAAGGGGGACCTGCAGCCCCAGCTGGACAACGCACTGCAGGACGTCAATGACATGTACCTGCTGCTGGAGGAGACGGAGAAGCAGGCGGTCCGCAAAGCCCTCATCGAGGAGCGGGGCCGCTTCTGCACCTTTATCACCTTCCTGCAGCCCGTGGTGGTGAGTGTTGGGGGCTGGGAGGGTCAAGTGTTGTTTCTTCTACCCAGTGGATGCTGATGCTCTCTCTTGTCTGTCCTCAGAACGGGGAGCTCACCATGCTGGGAGAGATCACCCACCTGCAGGGCATCATTGAGGACCTGGTGGTGCTCACCGCTGAGCCCCACAAGTTGCCCCCCGCCAGTGAGCAGGTCAGTAGGGGCGAGCCAGGGGTCAGGCAAGCAGGGGGGCATCTTTGGGGGGACTTAGACCCCATCTTTCCTGCAGGTGATCAAGGACCTGAAGGGCTCTGACTACAGCTGGTCCTACCAGACGCCCCCGTCCTCGCCCAGCAGCTCCAGCTCCCGCAAGTCCAGCATGTGCAGGTATGGTGAGGTGGGCTCCACACCCAACCACAGCCAGGAAATCCAGCCCTCTTCGTTAACCTCAGTGGGTTAATGATGCTTACGGCCTCTGGGGATGCTCACAAGGTGCATGTCCATATGGGCAGGTGGCTCCCATTATTATGGAGAAATTGGTCTTGGCACACTGGGCAGAGCTGGTGGACCTATGGGGCAGGATAGGGGCCCAACACATGCCCTGTCCTGGGGTCTGGGGACGTTGTGTGCTGTGCATGGGTGTCTGGGGGAAAGCATATGACTCTGTCATGTCCCCCAGCCTGTCCCCTGCCGCAGGGCACCCCAGGAGGCAAAGGGACACCCCCAGGAGGACTACATGCTCAGTTTTCCCAGGTTGGGATGTGTGGCAGGGCGCTGGCCATCCTGCCACCTCCGAACCTCTGTCTTAAATTCTCTTTTCCTTCCTTTGTCCTCCCCGCCGGTGTGTCCCCGTCCCCCCGGCGCCCCCCCAGCAGCGTTAGCAGTGCCAAGGGTGGCATGGCGTGGCCCGGCGGGGCTCAGACCTGCTCACCCAGTTCCACCTATCGCTACCGCAGCCTGGCGCAGCCCCCCGCCGCCGCCACCCGCCTCTCCAGCGTCTCCTCCCACGACTCCGGCTTCATCTCCCAGGATGCCGCTTATTCCAAACCGCCTTCCCCCATGCCCTCGGACATCACCAGCCAGGTACAGGGAGGGTGGTCCGTGCTGCCAACCTCCATGCCTCAGTTTCCTCTTCCATAGAATGGGTGGGTGGTGCTAGGTGCAACACAGGGGTCCAGTGCAGAGGTGATGAGACCCACCCTCAGAAGTGTTTCCATCTGTGTTGGCATCACAGGAAATAAATATTGGGAATATTGAGGTTGCCTGACATAGTTGTGGGCATCCTGGGCCACATGGCAGAGAAACCCTATCAATGAATTCCCCCAAGGATGAGGCACAGATATCCCTCTCCCTGTGCCAGGAGAACAGGGTGTTTCCCAATCACTGCAGCCCCATAATACCCAGTTTGTGCCAGTCACCCACCAGGCAGCATGAAGCAAATCTTCCCCTTCATGCTGTCACATCCCCAGTGCCAAGGATGCTTCAGGATCCCCAGGGAGTTGCCATTCCCGCTTGTCCATGCTAACCTGGCATCACCAACCCAGCAAGGTCTCCACTCCCCAAAATACCTCTTGGCTCTGCATGGCTTGGGGTGAGAAGGGGGAAGGGTTGGGGCAGTGCGTCATCCCAGTTCTTTACCCTGCTGCCAAGGTTGCATCCTGCTCACCATCCTGCAGCCAGAGGGGAGGAGGGCTGGGAGCCTTGCTCAGCCAGGGAGCTGTGGGTGCTTGTCTAACGGGGGTCATGGCTCTGGCTTTGCTTGCTAACTGCCTCTTCTCTCACCTTCTGGCTCTCGGCTCGTCACGGCACAGCAGAAGTCCTCCAGCTCGGCGTCCTCAGAGGCATCCGAAACCTGCCAGTCAGTTAGCGAGTGCAGCTCCCCCACCTCGGTTAGTCCTTGCCATCCCACCAGGGTTGCATTTCACACGTGGTTCCCCCCTCACTTCATGGGGTTCAGCCCCCAGACCCTCCCCTCCCTTCCTGCATGGGGCAGAGCATCCTGAGCAGCACCCGTGGCTTGACACGGGGGACATCAGCTTGAGACCTCTCCTGCCACACTCCTGGTCCCAGTGTCACCAGCATGAACCACATGCCTTGCCCGTTGCAGGACTGGTCCAAGGCCAGCCCCTATGACCAGCCGGTGGTCCCCACCCTGCAGCGGCGCAAGGACCGCGTGGAGCACCTGCGGGAAGCCGAGATGGGCTCTCCTGCTGCTGGGTACCCGGGCATCGCTGGCGAGGACGCTCCCAGGCCCCGGATGTCGCCGGCTACAATTGCCGCCAAGGTACCAGCTGTGGCAGGGAGGGCACAGAGGTGGGGGCTCCTGGGACTCCCAGAGGAGGAAGCAGGGTGCTGACAGTGCCCTTTGCCCCAGCAGCATGGGGAGGAGGTGTCCCCTGCCGCCAGTGACCTGGCCATGGTCTTGACCCGTGGGCTGAGCTTGGAGCACCAGAAGAGCAGCCGGGACTCGCTGCAGTACTCCAGTGGCTACAGCACGCAGACCACCACCCCCTCCTGCTCTGAGGACACCATCCCTTCCCAAGGTACTGGCACCGGAGGTTACCTGGGACCACCTGAAATGGCACTTAGAGCGGGGAAGGTCACAACAGAGGTTTTGATGATCCTGGGACACAGCTGTGTGCTCTGGGTATCATAGCATCAGGCTATGATCATACTGTGTAGGGGCTGGTGCCACAAATAACCACAGCTTTTCCTGGTTATTTGGGTGTTAGCTGGGGCTCACTGGGTGCAGTTGTGCCAGGAAGTGCTGTAACAGGTGACGTGGTGATGTGTGTGTGCACAGAGGCTGATTACAGGTGGAGATGGTGGCAGATGGTAGGTGATGGCAACAGAGTTGGTAGTTGGAGATCAAATAACCACGTCTGTTATAATGTTGGCATGATGAGGGCTGAGCCAGTTATGAGCATGTGGTGGTGACAGTGGAGATTGGTGTGATCGTGTGGTGTGGTGTGATTGGAGTGATTGTGATGGTGACAGTTGGGTTTGGTTGTGGTTTCAATGTGATGGCTGGGGTGACTGTGCTTTCCCTCCAGTGGTGATGTTTGTGTTTGATGGTGAGCATGTTGTGCCAGCAATGATTGGGACAGTAGTGGTTGTGTGACAATCATGGTAGTTCAATTTGGTTGTTGTTGTGCTGTGATGGAAGTGGCTGGGGCTGGCTTTAATGACATGGCTGAGCTTGGCCACCCACTGCCCCCCCAGCCACACTGATGGTGCTGCTCCCTCCCCAGGCTCCGACTACGACTGCTACTCGGTGAACGGTGACGTGGAGTGTGACCCCCAGAGTGATTTCGACAAGTCCTCCACCATCCCACGCAACAGCAACATCGCCCAGAACTACCGGCGGATGATCCAGACCAAGCGTCCCGCCTCCACCGCCGGGCTGCCCAGCGGCACCACCCTGCCGGCCGGCACCACCCCGGGGGTGGCCACCATCCGCCGCACGCCCTCCACCAAGCCCTCGGTCCGCCGTACGCTCTCCAATGCCGGCCCCATCCCCATCCGACCCCCCATCGTCCCCGTGAAGACCCCCACAGTGCCCGACTCCCCTGGCTACGCCGGCCCTACACGGGTGGGCAGTGAAGAGTGCGTCTTCTATGCTGATGATGCCTCTCCCAACCCCCTGGATTTTGCCAAAGCTTCGCCCAAGCGGCTGAGCCTTCCCAACACCGCCTGGGGTGGCGGTGCCATGGAGATCTCTGTCTACCCCGGGGCCGGCCAGCACCTCTCCACTGAGGAAGAGGAGGACCAACAGTTGGCTGCCAACCGGCACAGTTTGGTGGAGAAGATTGGGGAGCTGGTGGCCGGCGCCCACGCCCTGGGGGAAGGCCAGTTCCCCTTCCCCACCGCCCTCGTGGGGTCCGGCCCCAGCGAGGAGACCCCCGCGCCACCCCCCGCGGCCTCCATGGACCCCCCGGCCGAAGACATGCTGGTGGCCATCCGGCGCGGGGTGCGCCTGCGCAGGACCGTCACCAATGACAGGTCGGCCCCACGGATATCGTGATGATGCCCGGCCAGCGGGGCCGTGCCCGATGGACCCCCGGGGACAACCGCTGCGCCTCCCCAGGAGCCCCCACCCGCCGGCACCCGCTGCCCTTCCCTCTCTGGTGCCCCTGCTTCCTGCCCCTCTGTCTCCTCCTGCCCTGCCCTCTCCCTGCATCCCTCCTTCACTTGCTCTCTCTTTGGTCCTCTTTCTCCTCTTTTTCTCCTTTTCTCCTCTTGTTTTTCCTATTTTTTCTGCTTTTTTTCTTTTGGCTTTTTTCTTTTGTCCTTGTATGTCACTTTTCCTTCTCTTTTTTTATTTTCTTCATTTTCCCATTTTTCTCCTTTTCCTCTTCTTGTCCTCTTTTTGTTTCTTTTTAACTCTTTTTCTCCTCCCTTCTATTTTCCTCTTTTTATTCCTTTCCTTTTTTTCACCTCTTTCCCTTTGTTTCCCTTTTCCTGTTCCCCTCTCGCTTTCCCTCTCCTCTCTGTTTTCTTTCCCTCGGGCGCAGGCGGGTGGCCCCAGCCGCAGCAGGAGAGGATGGTGCCAGCAGGGCCATGGCAGCCATGGAGCACCAGGAGCACCAGGAGTGGGGGGCCCTGGCCCCATTCCCCCCAGCTGCCTGCTTGGGGTCAGCACAGCTCAGCCTCATTCCAGGGGGCAGAAGCAACGGGCTGGGGGTGCAGGGGGGGAAGAAGAAGTGGGGGACATGTGAGAGGGTGGGGGTGCTGGGGGTAGAGGCACTGCAGTCCCCTCTGTCTTGGGGGGACACCAGGGTGCAGGGACTGAGGATGCTGAACCTCCACTTTGCCCTCCCTCACAAGGATCACTTGGGACCCCCCGCAAACCCCTTCACCCTCGCTCAGCACCCACAGACCCTGTGCAGACCCCGCTCAGAGGAGGGTCCAGGCGCAGGAGGTTTGACTCAGACCCCCCAGGCAAAGCAGCTTTCTGCCGGCGGCTGGAGGAAAGCACAACCCCCCGGCCCCGCTGTACATAGCCCCGCCGCCCCGCTGTCTGTCGCATCGCAGCCCCTCAGCCCTCCCCCTTAGGAATAACAATTTAGTTCTCCCCCTTCCCCCTTCTCCTGCCCAGAACCGCTGAGGCCAAGTGACAAATGTTTGGGTTTGAGGGAGGGGGGGATCTCTTATTTTGTACAGAAAACAAAAATTCTTTGGAAAAGAAAAAAACTGACCTGTCTTTCGACTGAAGTAACTTTTCTGGTGCTGTTGTTAACTTGGTCCTTATTCTTTTCTTTTTTTTTAATTTATTTTTCCCCCTCGTGTTCCCGCCTCTGCCGCCGCTTCCCCTCTCCCTGTCCCTCTGCCACATTTCTTTCTCTTTCTTTCATTCTGTCTTTAATTTTTTTTTTTTTTCTGGTGGTAATTTCCCTCTTCCCCCCCCTCCCGTTTTCCATAGTCACTGCTACAAGTAACGAATGCACTGTGAAGATTCCAGTATTAATAAAGGTTGTACTGTAATTAATAGCCTTGCCTGTGCTCCTGTGGATTTTCTGGTTCTCTGGGGTCACCCCAGTAATGGGGAACAGGTGAGAAGGCACCATCACCCCTTTGGGGTTCCCATGGCTTGAGGGGGGTGAATGTTTTGGGGTATGGAGGAGTGCAACAACCCCGTGGTCAAGGTGATGGGTGACCCTGGGATGCAGAAGAACATCCTGCTGCCCCATCCCCTCCAGAAGAGGGGGTGCAGGCGGTGCCCCCCACCTCCACCCATCCCAGCAGCACCCGCAGCGTTGCCACCTCCCGGATTATCGAGGCCGATTGCCAAATCTCGCTGGGGCAGCACAACCGGCTGTGGAGAGCAGTGGGGATGGAGGGGCTCAGCGTGGGCAGTGTCCTGCTGACCGGCTGCGATGGGGGGCTGGGCCTGGGGCTGCTGAAGGGGTTGCTGGAGCAGCCCAACCCTCCTCGGCACATCTTCGCTGCTTGCCTGGACCCCCAGGGCAAGGTAGGGAGGACACCGGCGCGGGGGGGACAGGAGGGAGTCAGCTCTGAGATGGGTGCCTGGGGATGCCACAGTCCCACCTGAAATTGGGGTGCTGAGTGTCAGCATCCTGAACGGTGAATGGTATGGAAAAATACATGTGTGTGTGTATATGTGTGTATATATATATATATAAACCAAAAATACATATATATGTATTAAATATGAAAATACCTATGTATGTATTAAATATGCGTGTATTTATTTTGCCTCTCTTGGCACAGGTATGTGCATGACCGGGAGTGCAGGGGGGGTTGCTGGCAGCCCCCGTGCCGGGGGCATCACTGCGGGGAGCTTTGAAGCTGCCGGGCTCAGCCAGGCGCGGAGCAGCAGCGACTCGCCCAAATCTCTGCCCCTGGATCTTGCTGTAACCTGTCGGCTGTGACATGAGGGGCCACCCTCTTCCCACCCCGGCACGGTGCAGCCCCCCCGCCTTCCGTGAGCTTCCCCGCGTGACCCCCTCCCCGTTTTCTCCACCTAGGCTGTTAACGAGGTGGCTTTGGGCTTTCCCAACGTCATGATCCTGCCTCTAGGTAAGTGCTGGGGCGGGAAAGGGATGAAGGTTCTCAGGATTTAATTGCAACCGTGGGTGGCTCCAGGAAATGCCACCAAGCAGGTGGGTCCCTTGGTTTGGCTTAGCTCAACCAGGTCACTGATGGGACCAGGAGGATGCTCAGTAGCTGGGAGTTGTCTCCTGCCATGTCCTACAGCATCTTGCCAGGATCATGGCCACCAGCCTGTCCCCAAGCCCTCTTGTCCCCTTGCAGATGTGACAGACCCCAACAGCATCAAGGCAGCAGTCAGGAAGGTGCGGGTGGCGGTGGGAAGTGCTGGCCTCAACCTCCTGATCAACAACAGCGGCACCACGCGCCGCAGCACCTTGGCCACCGAGACAGCAGAGAACATGAGCCTCGTCTACACCACCAACACCATCGGGCCCCTGCAGACGAGCCAGGTGAGGACACAGGCAACCCCTGCCCCAAACACTGGCAATAGGGAGGAGGAGGATGGTGAAGCCTGAGATCCCATCCCCTGCAGGCCTTCCTGCCCCTGCTGAAGGAGGCGGCTGAGGCCGAAGGGCAGCGTGAGGTGAGCTGCAGCAGAGCTGCCATCATCAACATCTCCAGCATCCTGGGCTCCATCGAGGTTGCGGAGGCTTGGGAGGAGAGGCAGGACATCTGCTACCGCTGCAGCAAGGTACTGCCCCTGGGGGATGAGAGGAATTGGGGGTCATCTCCTCTGGGATTCCCCCTGCACTGGCCCTGGCATTGCCAGATCATGATGGTAAGGAGAATTTCTCCTCCCAGGCTGCTCTGAACATGCTCACCAAGTGCCTGGCCCTGGAGTACGGGAGCAGCGGGATCCTCTGCGTGTCTGTGGATCCTGGACATGTGACACCTCCCTTGGAACAGGGGATGGTGAGTGATGGGAGGTGCATGAAATCCTAGCTCAGCAAGGTCCCACTGGCATCCATTCCTGGGGGCATCCTTTCCCAGGAGCATCCCGTCCCAAGGCCACCCTGTCCCATGAACATCCCCTCTCAGGGTCATCCTTTCACAAAGAAGTCCCTTCCCAGAAACATGCCTTCCCACAGACATCCCTTCCCACGGGCACGTCCCTTCTTCATAGGGTATTTCTCCCCATGGATATCTCTTTCCCATGAACATCCCTTCCCAAGGCATCCTTGACCATGGACACCCCTTCCCTGGGCACCCATATCTGTGCAGTCCCTTGGTCCCACAGTGGCTGTGCCACCACAGCAAAGGGACAATTCCAGGAGCTCCCCCCAAACTATCCAATTTCTTCCCTATTTTTTATTTCCTTTCCCATCCTGATGGTGTGTCAGCAGAGGGCACCCCGGTCCTGCACTCATCTGTCCCTTACCCTGCTCTGGCTGTCCCTTACCCTGCTCTGGCTGACATCCCTCTTTTAATTAGGAATGAAGAAATTAACCTCCATCCTTACAGCACTCAAATGAGGGACAATCAATTTGTGCAGAGCCACATCCCTAGGCTGCTAGAGCATCTCCAACTGCTCCCAAACCAACCCAGCCAGAGCTGGCATTCCACCATACCATGGGTGGGATTGGGGGTGTTGGGATGGAGAATCTTGGCTCACTTTTTCCCTCACCCTTGGGTGTGACAGGGCCCGGTGACACTGGAGGAGAGCGTGCAGGGTGTCCTGCAGCTGCTGGCCCAGCTCTCAGCCACCAGCAATGGCACCTTCTGGGACTGGAGAGGGCAGAGGCTGCCCTGGTGAGAGCACCATCTGCCCACTGAGCTTAAATAATTAATTAAAGTGAATAAATTGCCATTTCCAGGCTCACTCTGATTCGGGGTGGGGCAGGATGGGCAGAGGAATAGAAACAGGGATGCACAGGTTGGGGGATGAGAGTTGGATTCACCGCCCTCCTGGCCTGGGATGCTGATTTGGGCCAGGGCAGCGTAAGGAAGGATGCTCCTGATGTGGTCCTGAATCCAAGGCATCCCCTGGGGCCGGGAGAATCCCCTGGCTATCCTCACTCTAGGGCCATAAGCCATACTGCTCATGGGGACATCCCAGGCAGCCCCCAAACTCAGCCCTTCTCCTGCTGAGCCTGCCCACCCCAAAACCAGCTGGCCTTTCCATGCCCACCCCAAAGATGCTGCCAGGCGTTTTTCTTGCTGGTTCAAGGCCAGCAAAGGTTCTTCCTACTCCAGCATCTGGGGGCTTTCACAGCAGGAGATCTCCCAAGTCTCAGCACATGCCTAAAGATGTCTTTTCTGTCTTTGAGAGAGGGCAGGGCAGTCTGGGCAGGGCAGCCTGGGCTGACTTTCCCTAAATCCATCCCTCATGGTACACCAGGAGATAATGTAAACAGGCTCCCATTCTTGATCCTGTGACTGCTTTCCTGTAGAGGCTCTCAGCTGTCATTTTTGAAGCCATCTCTCAAAAGAGGGATCAGAAGAAAATGCACAATATCTCAAGTGGGCTGGACATGCAGCCCATTGCTGTGGGCACGCTCTCAGAAGCTTGATAGGGGTCATTTTGCAGGGACAGCTTCAGTTTCCCCACAGTGGAGGAGGTTGAAGGATCATTCCCACTTTTGACATGAGGGAGTGGGAGGATGGGGCTCAGCTCCGAGGGCTGGGGCAGCCCAGGTGGGTCTCTGGACCACACAGGGACTCAGTTAAAGCCAGCAGGGATGGGAGAGAGGGTCCCTTTAGTTAAAGCTCTTATCAAGCAGCGGATCTATTGGTGGGTTTTATATGAGCTCTGCGTGGGCTTTACATAAACAGGAATCATCACTAGGCATGAAGGGAGGAGGAAAAGGAGGAGGAGGAGGAGAAGAAGGAAGACGTTCCTCCACTCATGCTGCAGTGCCCATTGACTCATGAGCCTAAGCCATGAATACACCAATTAAGGTCTCTAATAGCTGATGAAGGTAATTAACTAAGCTGGAAAGGGGGGAGGCAGCCAGGCAGCCCCAGTGCCTCCAGTGTGCCGCCTGCACCACGCCACCAAGCACAACAAACCAATCCAGATGTGTCCTTGCCAGGGAAGCAGCTGGGGCTGATGGAGGCAGCTTGGCAGGGGTCCCCTTATCAGAGTGAGTCTCTCCCCCACAGCGGTGAGGGGGTGGCTGACACCCCAAAAGAGGAGGCAGTGGAGGCAGTGGGGTTCTCTTTGCTGGTCCTTTATTTCAGGTAAGGCTGGAGGATCCCAGGACCCAGTCGGAAGCTGAGCTGCAATGCTACAGAATTAACTGGTGTTTAATCAAAGCTGAGGAAAAAATACAAATGGAGAGAAACGGGGTGATGCCCTCACCTGCCTGTGGGCAGGGAGGGCTGTGTGTCCCCTCAACAGCTGCCTGCCACAGGGGGCCGTGTCTGACCCCACACCCATGCAAAGGGTGGCAGACATTTCAGATGGACAAGATCCCACAGCCATAAACAGTCCCACAGTTCTGGAAAGAGTTGTGTTTGGTCCTGGAAGGAGTGGCATTTGTCCCACCTTTGCAGCTTCCTTGGGAACCCACCATGGGGCTCTGGGAGGAGCAGAGCAGAGGCAGCATCCAAGGCTCCAGGGCAAGGAGGTGTCCAGTGAGGGGTATTCCACAGTGTTAGGTGGACTCCCACTGACCTGAACAGAGGGAACAGGTTCCATGGTGTGGGACAGGGTGCCCCTGTGTGGCACCTGTGTTCCCCAAGGTCGGGCCCCCTACCCTGATCCCCAACTCACAGGGCACCCCGTAGAGCATCCGCATGACCTTGAGGCAGTTGTCCAGCAGTGCCTTGGGGCGCACAGCCTTGCTCCGGCTCTCAGCGCCCGCGCTGTGGATCAGCTTCACCAGATCGGCCACCACAGTTTCCACGTCTGTCTGCAGTGACAGATCACCAGGATGTCACCAAGGTCCCCCAAGGGACAGCAGGGTGTAAAAGAATGCAGCTGTTGCATTGGCCGGGAATCGAACCCGGGCCTCCCGCGTGGCAGGCGAGAATTCTACCACTGAACCACCAATGCCAGATGTGCACAACATCTGAACCCTCCCCCACACTCCCAAACCCAGCAGGGTGCGAGCAGCACAGACAGTCCCTGTTAGCTCTGAATACCCTCACAAATCACCCCAACGCAGCTCTGATAACTCAGCTCCAGCCCATGGGAATCCCTCTCACTGCCTCACATCACCTACAGCAAGCAGGCCTTGTCAGCAGCCCTCAGAGTTAACCCTCTCATGAGACAACCCAGCAAAGCTCCCTCTCTCCACAGAGCGGCTGCAGAACCGCCCCGTGACACAGGACAACCCAGCCACACTTTGGGTTCACACTGGTGACCCAGCTCTGACAGGCCACCCACATCCAGCACACAAACGCAGCCCCCTCTTGGATGTGGCAGCACCCCCCAGACCCGTGCAGGCCCGATTTCCCTGGGCCTCACTGCCACCGAGCCAAAGACCCTTGTCACTGCCACCAAACCAGAAACCCTCACTGTCAGTGAGCCATGGACTGTCACTGCCCATAAGGCAGGGTCCCTCTCTGCCACCAAGTCCCCCAGAGATCACCAATGTGCCCTGGCTTTGTTCCAGCGACAACGACACTCCTCACATCCACACAGGGGGAAAGATGTGCCAGAGAGGTGTGTAATCCCTCCAGGCACCCATGGTCCCCCCAGAGACACTGGGTACCAAAAAATGCAGCTGTTGCATTGGCCGGGAATCGAACCCGGGCCTCCCGCGTGGCAGGCGAGAATTCTACCACTGAACCACCAATGCCAGATGTGCACAGCGTCTGAACCCTCCCCACACGGCCCCAGCGTCCCAAATCCAGCAGAGTGAATGCAACTTGTGCAGGCACTGCTGGCTGTGAGCACACCACACACACAGACACACACACAAGGGACACCCCAACACCCAACACACAGCTCTGATAACGCCACTCCAGCCCATGGAAGCGCCTCTTCTGCTGCCTCACCAGTAAGGAGGTCTTGTCAGCAGCCCTCAGAGTTAACCCTCTCATGAGACAACCCAGCAAAGCTCCCTCTCTCCACAGAGGGGCTGCAGAACCTGCCCCGTGACACAGGACAACCCAGCCACACTTTGGGTTCACACTGGTGACCCAGCTCTGACAGGCCACCCACATCCAGCACACAAAAGCCTCTGCCTTGGGGTGCAGCAGCATCTCCCAGCCACAAGTAACCCATGGCTGCATGGAGCCAAGTCAGGTGATGAGGCTGGGCGCTGCAGAGTTGGAAGTCAGGACACTGGGCTGCACTGATGAGGAACCAAACCCTGGCTTTTGAGGGGGAGCACAATAATCGTCCCACTGAACCACACATGCCAGATGTGGAGCTGCCCACAGCTGCCATCTGCCTCCATGGCCTGGGCACCCTTGACATGAACCAACACCTCCCACTGCTCCTAAGCCAGAGACCTTCACTGACACGGATAGAGCAGCCCTTGCTGTCATTGAGCCAGTGTCCCTCCCTGCCACCCAGCTGAGCTGGTCATTCACCAAACCATCTCCTCTTACTGCTCCCCGGTGCCACCAAGCCAAGGATACTCACTGCAGGCACAGCTGCTGCCACCCTGGGGCCTGAGCACCCACAAAAACTACAGAGCCGACCCCGAGGGGGGATGCAGAGGAAGCAACCTCTACAAAGATGCCCAAGGGAGCATCCACGGGAGCACTTCTGCACTATCCCGTGGGCACCCTGGCAGCTGTCAAAGGACAGCAGGGTGCAAAAGATGCAACTGCTGCATTGGCCGGGAATCGAACCCGGGCCTCCCGCGTGGCAGGCGAGAATTCTACCACTGAACCACCAATGCCAGATGTGCACAACATCTGAACCCTCCCCCACACTCCCAAACCCAGCAGGGTGCGAGCAGCACAGACAGTCCCTGTTAGCTCTGAACATCCTCACAAATCACCCCAACGCAGCTCTGATAACGCAGCTCCAGCCCATGGGAATCCCTCTCGCTGCCCCACATCACCTACAGCAAGCAGGCCTTGTCAGCAGCCCTCAGAGTTAACCCTCTCATGAGACAACCCAGCAAAGCTCCCTCTCTCCACAGAGGGGCTGCAGAACCTGCCCCGTGACACAGGACAACCCAGCCACACTTTGGGTTCACACTGGTGACCCAGCTCTGACAGGCCACCCACATCCAGCACACAAACGCAGCTGTCTCGGGGTGCAGCAGCTCCATCGAGGCAGCAGAAGCTTAGGCAGAGAGGCAGAACCATCACCGGAAAACAGGGATGAATTCATGGGCACCTTCTGCCTGATCCCCTGCAACCGCCGGCCCTGGTAGTGCCACCCCGTGACGGAGGTCGGTGTGTGTGACAGGGACGTTGTCCCCTCCCAGGTCAGCAGGACCCCCAAGGAGAACGGGTTGCAGGCAAGAAAAAGATACAGCTGTTGCATTGGCCGGGAATCGAACCCGGGCCTCCCGCGTGGCAGGCGAGAATTCTACCACTGAACCACCAATGCCAGATGCGCAGGAGGGCTGAGGCACTGCCCCAACACCTCGCACGCCGCTCCCAATTCCTGTCCTTGCACCCTGTCCCTGTCAGCCTTTCCACAGAACCCACACGCAGGGAAAACGCCCGTGCCCGTGTTGTCCCCTCCCGGTGCGTGTGCCTCGGTGCGTGTCCTCCCAGCACAGGAGTGCGAGGCCTGCGGCTGGGCCGGGGTGCCAGCGGGGATCCTCACCTGCCGGTACTTGCTGTACTCCTCACCCAGGGCATCAAAGAGCTGGCAGAGTTCCTGGGTGTACTTCCAGGATGGGTGCTTCTCTGGCAGCACCTCACGGATCCGCAGCACGGCCTGGGAGCTGACATGGAACCAGAGGTACCGCAGTGCCGCCTCCGACACGGTCCCGTTGCGCTGGAGGGCAAGAGGGTGAGAGCCGTGCAGCCCCCGTGGGTCCCTGGAGTGCTCCCATCACGGGACTCTCCCTTGCCACCATCTTACCAGGCGGGTGATGTTGGAAGGCCTCAGCACCTCTTCGTACTGGACCTGGACTGTGTAGTCGATGGGAAAGTAATGTTTCTGGAAAGGTAAGGAAGAGCATGGGGGCTGGCAAGGGGCAAAATAATGGGCACATCCTTGCCAGCCTCAGCATGACACCGGGGAGCCGGTGCAAAAGCCCTTTGATGTGGTCAGGCCCCAGCAGAAGTAGCCCTGGGCACAATTTGGCATAAATTGTCCCTGGTAAAAAACACAGCACCCAGCACACAGCCGCTGTAGAGCAGTGGGTGCTGCCCCCCACCCATGACCCCCCTGGAGCAAACTGAGGCCCTGCAATGCCACGTGTCCCCCCCACCTCCCAAAGCTGGGGTTACCATGTACTGCAGGCGCATCTCATACTGCAGCTTGTCCTGGAGCAGGCGGGTGAGCTCGCATTCACCCAGCGCCGCGGCCTCCAGCCCCAGCACGGCCAGGACACCTGGGCAGCCAAAGCCAGTGGCATCAGCCCCCTCAGGGACACCCACTGAGGTGGCTCCTGAGGCCATCCCCCCTGTCCCCCAGCTGTACTCACATAGGACGGCAGCGTAGCCCTGCTGCATGTTGATGGTGGCCATCAGTGGAGCCCCAGGCTGTGCCTACATGGCTGGGGCTCACCGGGAGCCTCCAGGGCAGTGGCGTGGATGGTGTGGGGACAAGGGACAGGTGTAGGCTCCGGGCACTGGCTGCTCTCCGGTAGCCCCGGGCAGTTGTTCCCTGCCATGGATGGGGGGTTAGTCCCCCTTCCCGGCAGTCCCCGCTGGCTTCTCCTCTCCAGCTGGTGGCAGGGAGGCAGCAGGTCCCAGGGCCGTCACAGGGTGTTGGCAGGGATGTGTTTGCAGGGGTGCAGGAGCACCCCCGGACTGCAAGAGGGAATCTGGGGGAAGAGAGCCCCGGCTGCAGCCCCAGGGCAGGCAGGCGCCCATGCTGCAGCTCCCAGGCAGGACATCTGCTCCGAGCCCCGGGGGCCACGGGGAAGGGACAGTCCCGCGTGAGCCTCGGGTGGCCAAAAGACTGTGGGTGGCCGTGGAGCCGTGTATGCTTATATCCCGCTTGGGGCAGGGCTACCAGGGCTTCCCTGATGACACCCTCCGGGGATTTCCAGGGAAGGAGGGGGATCAACGCAGCCCCGTTATCCCAGCGGTGATTAAGTCCAGCCTCAGCCGAGGAACGCTGGGGAACGGGGCTGGTGAAATGGCCAAGCCACCGCATGCTGGGTCCCCACACAGAGGTGTCGTGTCCCTACACCCCTGTGAAGGGGGCTCTGCCGTGCCCCCGCGCTGTGGAAGGAGACCATAGCATGTCCTTGTGCCACATGTTCCACTGCGCGTCCCCTTGCGAAGGAGGGTGCGTTGTATCCGTGCCATATCCCAGCACAGAAGTGGCCCCATCTGCGTCCCCACATCATATCCCGGTGCCAGGAGGGCCACGCTGTGTCCCCACGCGATGCCATGTCCCAAGGGAAAGCAGCCGTGCCGTGTACCGTGCCGTGCCCCAGCGCAAAGCAGTGCCACCCACAATCCCCAGTGAAGGGACCTCTGTGCCGTGTCCCTGCGATATGTCCCCAAGCAAACACGGCCGGGTCGCGGGGTGTGTGTGTCCCGTGCCGCGTCCCCAAGCGGGGCCGTGGGTGCCCGGCCGCCCCCCGCGCCCCCCGCGCGAGGCTCCGCGGACCCACCTGNGAGAGTTCGGCCCCGCTCCGCCGCGGGTGCTCGGCTACCCCAGCCGGGTGGGTGCCCCCAGGGTAGGGAGCGAGAGCGGGAGGTGTCCCCACGGTACGCAGGTAGCCCAGGCTGGGGTGTCCCCAGGGTGCTTGGCTGACCCTCGAGAGTATCTCCCTGTTCCAGGCAGGTGTCCCCGGGGGTGCTCAGCGAGCCCAAGCTGGGTATCCCGGGATGCTCAGCTGCTCAGTTCACCTAGCCAGGTACCCCCAGTGTGCTCAGCTCATCCAGCTGAGCATCCCCCCAGGGTGTTTGGCTCATCCTGCTGGGTCCCTCCCTGCTCCTCGGGGTACATTGCTGCACCAGACCCTGCGTGCTGGTCTAGCTATGGCGCATGCCTCCTCCAGTCCCCAGGGTGCTGAGCTGTCCCTGCAGGGTGTCCACCCAACCCAGTCAGATGCCCACATAGCCCCTGGGGTGCCCAGCTGACTACTCTGCACAGCCCTAGGCACCCCAGGGTGCTCTGCTCTGCCAGCACTGGCCCCTCTAGGGTGCTGGGCTTTCCTGGCCGGGTGTCCCAGGGCACTTTCTGGGCTGAGCACCCATGGGCACATTTGGGACAATCAAAGTGGGAGTCAGCCAGCGCCTTCTCAGGATGCACCCAGGGAAGGACTGCACAGCACCAATCTCAGAGGAGCTGAGGCTCTGCTCCCTCTGGCCCAAGCCCACGTCATCTTCTCAGGATGCTTCAGGGCTGAGCTCCTGCTAGGAGCAGGGGCCAAGGGACATGGGACATTGTCCTCCCCCACATCATCCTGAAGAGGCCCTTGGAAGAGCCACTGTGTCTGTGCTCAGGGCTGCTGAGCATCCAAAGGGTCAGCAAGAAACATCGGCTATCAAAGAGTGGGTCAGTGCTCCCAGGGAAACGCGTGGGAAGGAATGCACTTCTGCCTGTGAGAGCGCACTGGGATTCCCCTGGCACGGAGACAGGGCCTCTGCCGTGCTCCTGCCAAGCTTCCCCTGCTCCTGGCCAGTCTCGGGCACGGCCCTCACCTCCCTCCCAGCACTCGTCGGGGGCAAGATGCTCAGCTCTAAGCAGGGAAGGAGCCGCTCCAGCTCCTCACTCAGGTGTCCGCAGGGATTTTGCCCGCAGCTGCTGCAGGCGCTGGAGGAAGCCATTTAATAGCATTTCCTGCCCACGTATTCATCAGCCTGGCAGCCGAGATGGGGCGAGGAAGAGAAGAGAAAGTGCGGAACTGCGCAGCACCGTGCTGGGGGCGGTTTGCTCTCCCTGGCTGCTCCGGGGCTGGAAATCAGTGCTGGGATGAGCCCAAGGCAAACAGCTTCCCGTGCACGGCCCCGGGAGCTCTGCGCCCACACGGCGGCAGGACCCCGAGCCCCTGCGGCTGCAGGGGGGAGCTCGCTCCGAGAGAAACCTTATCCCAGTGAAGGGGAGCTGGGGGCTCAGGCAGCTCCCCACAAGCCCCCAGCTCCTTATGGCTAGGAATGGGTCCCCCCCAGGCTTTGCCTTTTGCTGGAGGCAGGTTATTCACCAGGTACAGCCAAGCAAGTAAAACCTTGCGCTTGGAACCTGTTTGGGAACATCTCAAGACACGCCCTCCCCCCTCCCCAGCTTTCACTTTCAGGACACCAGCATGACAAATACCAAGGGCCACTGGAGCTCTGCTGGAAGTGCCCTCTGACCAGAGCATCATTCCCTCAGGGAGGATAGGGTGAGAACTTTTAAGTCTATGGCAAGCCAGAAGCTGGACCCCACAAAGCTCAGCTCCCCTTCACCCCTTCCTTGACACAGCTGCCCCCACTCAGGTCAGGGAAGGGAGCACAAAGCCCTTTGCTCTGCCAGCAGACAATGGGTGGGGCAGTCAGATCCAAAGGGTGCAGCCCAGCGTTGTAAGCCCCTGCCAACACAGGCCTGTGAGGTTGAAACAAGGCAGGAGGGGAGAGGAGGGTGCAAAGGACAGGGCAGGAGGGTGTGTTTGCCCTCACCCCACACAGTACATGCACCAGAGAACGTGAAAGCTGTTCAAAGGGAACACAGACACCAAGGACCATGTGTCTCTCCAAGCCCCAAGTGGGGAGCAGCATCCTTACCGGGATGTCACAGGCTATCACAATCCCCACCAGCAGGAAGTAACCCAGCAGAACCAGGAAGCACTTGCTGTGTGTGTACACTCCAACTGGGAGCCTCTGCAGCCAGCTACCAAGCCTCTGGGACAAGGACCTTTCCCCAGCCCTCCTGGCAGCCAGCTGCTCCTCCTAGAGCTGCAGCTGCTACACTGGGCAACACAGGACCCCCAATGTGTAGCCATCCTCTGGAACGGCTGCAGAAATGACTCTTCCCTCTCTCCACAGCCTGCTTTGTGTGTGTCCCAGGGCAGACCAAGCAGCAGGACACCAGCTCCAGGCAGGGCAGGGGTGGGCAGCGAGGGGCCTGCAGGAGCACAGGGGCTCAGGGTGTGCACATTTCTGTATTCCTCCTCCTCCCAGCCAGGTCAGCAGCAGCTGCCACGAAAGAGAAGAGCCCCAGCGCCAGGGTAGTGAAAAAACAGGCTTTTATTCTTCATGTGCTGCTCACAGTCACAGCTTGGAGACACTCTCTTGCCAAAGTTATTATGAAACAAATCAAGTCCCAGACTCAGGCCTCGCTCTTCCCCACCCCCAAGTGAGTCAACATTGTACAAAACTCTATTTACAGGGAAAACAGTCAGAAATGGCGAGTCCAAAAAACCCCCTTGCAATTCAGAAGAAAACGTTCAAGACAAGTGTGACAGTTACACCCTCCACAGCCAGCTTCCCATTGGCTGCTCCTTGGACTAATATAAGCCCAGAGCAGCTTACCACTGGCTACTAAAAGAGGAGCCTGGTAATCCTGAATCATGCCACAGCTCTTTCCTAAAACACTGGGGTATCACAAACCCCACTTGACCCAACAAAGACTCAGCTGAATCTGCCCTACAGAACTTTCAGCAAGATACCCTGGGACTCCCTCATCTGAAAGGGAGGACAAGGACACGGGGCTGAGGGTCAGCTGGAGGCCCTGCTTGGGCACTTCCCAAGAGAGAACTGCTCTGGCCAGAAGCCGGAATGTCAGGAGCCTTCACATAGGCAGCAGGATGTGTTGGGAAACCTAATAGCTGATACTGTATTTACTGGAGTAACATTACTTTGAAACACAAACCAAGAGGACCAAACCAATATTTGAAAAGGGGGAAAAAAAAGCACACATTCCTCCTCCTGATGGTGCCTGGAAGAGCACCCAGAGGAGCCGCGAGCATTTCTGCCCCTGCCAGCTGCCCCTCAGAAAGCGTAGCGCGTGCGGATGTCCTCCAGCTTCTTGGACACCTCGGGTGGGGTCCGGTCCAGCTCCTCGGCCACATTCTTCTGTTTGTTAGGCTCCATGGAGTTGAACTGCTCACACAGGTCCCCATCAATCACGTTCTGGAGGGGCAAGGAGGAGAGAACTGAATCGAAACCACACAGAGGCACTGAACCCTGCCTAAACAGGGAAAAATGGCCACAAACAGTTTGTTCCCAGGAGTTTCTTAATCCTGTCCTGGAAACAAGACCATGCTCGGTGACCTCATCTGCTGAATAGCAGCAGTTAGCATCACATTAATTACTGGCCAGCTTGATTAACGAAACAGAAACCCAAAAGGCCTGTGTGCAGCTGAAGAATCACACAAGGGAAAGGAAGAGAGACCTGCCTGGGTCTGAGCCCTGCACTGGGAAGGCTGGGGGAGGCTGTAAGTGGTGACAAAGGTAGCTTCAATCAAATGACAGCAATCTTTGAGGCTGTGTATGTGGCAAATCAGCCTCAAGTTCATCGAGACCACCACCACACTCCCCTCCTGGAGAGCTTCATCTGCTGGGACAGTGTTCTGACTGACTCCAGACTCATTACTCTGGTAGTAGCTACCACTAGGGTCCGTCTGGTCAGATAATTTAGCAGTTCACAGCTTCTCACAGTTCCTCAAAAGCAGAAATAGGCAGCAACAGCTGTTTCTGAACTTGGATTTTCCTTTCCAGTGGTGGTGGAAAAAAACAACCCAGGGCAGCACTCAATTTGATCCAGCCACACCAGCAGATATGTAATGCTGCTTCTCCTGGTGGAAAATGGAGATGTGCTGTGGGAAGTGGTGAAGTGCAGCTACAGCACCTCTAGGCTTGGGTCTTAGGATCAACCCTCAGGAGGCTCATTACAAGAGTTAAGAAATCAAAACATATATGTATTAAGTGCTAAGTACTCTTCTCCTAACAGACTGCTGCTCAAGAGCCGGCTACCACAGGCACTACACCTCAGTTCTCCCCACTAAACAGCAAGCTTGCCTTGTACAAGACAATAACCTTGCCTTGCTTCTGCCAGCCTCAAGGCAGCTCTGTGCTCCAAAGCAACTCTCTGCACCCCATGACCAGGTGATCCCACATGCTCAGGGCTTACCTTCACCGGGAAGTAGTAGGAGCGGAAACTGAGATGGTCTCGTCCACAGAGAGGAGGGTGCTCAGACCGTAAGTGCATTTCCACATGCTGGAAGAAGTCGTGATCCTGGGGAGATAAAGGATTGATAAGAGAACAGTTTGGTACACATCAGTGCAACACCCATTAGAAGGTGCTCCTGCATTGGCTGAAACACTGTCATTAAATGGCCATTTGGGGTTGGATGAGATGATCTTTAAACGTCCCTTCCAATCCAAACCATTCTGTGGTTCTGTGATTAACAGACTCTGCCAGAGCAGCCCTGCACATGGCAGCTAAAGTCATGGCTGCCCCTCATCACTTCCACCTGGAAAGAACCCACAGCAGAGTTAAGTAGCCACCCTGGTCAGGATCAGCCTCCCAGGAAATGAGGCATAGAGAAGCTGTGCAGCATGGAGCTGCAGCTCCAACAGGGAATGTCTCGCCATCCACTGCTCCAAGAAGCCACAGCAAATAGAGAACAGAGTACCATCCTCAGGACTTGAAACATCACTGCCTGATCAACAGTTTAGAGGCTACACAAAGCATGCCAAAGGACTCCTCCCTCCTCAGACACTGAATCACCCAAAGCTCCTTGAAAGCACAAACAGATACAGAACAACAGTGCGACAAGGAATGATCTCAACCCTTTATAGAACCAATGCAGAACTCAACAAACTCCTTCTCTTCCCTTCTGCACTGGAGCCACAGGCTCTCCTGTAGCTCAGGTTTTCAGCCACTGTGGAGCCCTCCAGGGAATGCAGCACATTTAATATACTGGCTGTGGATAGGTGCACAAAAAGCAGCAAGACTGCAGCCTGATGCTTGGGCTTGCTTACCTCATGGGAAGTAAAAGGGACCAAGATTCCTATCCCCCCTGATAAGGTGGTATAAACAAGAGATTCAGAGCCTCCTGGAATCAGTGTGGTCTTCTGCAAGGAAAGCACTGTTTCTCCCACGTGATAATTCATAATCACTTCAGCCTGAAAGGCAAGCACAGAAGCATGTTTTTTCTTCAGCTTATATAAAAGCATCAAAGTGCTTGAGAGAGTAAAGTATAATAAATTCAGCCAACTGCTAGTTCTGAAATGCCTTTCTAGAGAGGAAGTGCCTTCCACCTGTGACCAGATGGCAAAACTCAGCTGGACAAACGGATGCAAGTAATGAGAGAAAGCAGCAAAAGAAAATGAGCTGCTTCCCTCAAACACACCAAACAGGCTTCAGCTGTGATTTCAGAAATTTGGCTTGCAGCAACAGTGAAAACAGATTGCGTAGAAGCAGAACTGCCAATACATCTCCTGGACAACACTGCAAAGGCCTTCACAGAAAAGCAGTGCTTTCTTTTCCTACAATAACCATGTGCTTCCCACAAAGCATTACCTTCTGTGATGCTCCATTAAGCAGGCCCCTGTCCCAGAGAGCTTTGTTGCCTGTGGGATCCTCATCTACCTCATCATTGGTGTTGGGAGGCAATCTCACCTGTGTTGAAAGAGGAAGGAAGAATCACAAGCTGCAGAGAAGCAGCACGTTATCTCTGGAGAACCACTGTGCTGTCTGAAAGGCTGCCTTTGTGGACTCTGCAAGAACCACTTGATACTTACAGCACAATCATCCAGGTGCCTCTCCAAAACAGTCTTTACAGTTACACGACAACTGTGGTAACAAGACCAACAACCCATCACTCAGAAACACAGGCAGGGCCTCACAACCAGCCTCTGCCTGGCCTGGCACTTGCAGATCACCCTGGGAGATATGGTCAAACCAATAAGAAGGTGGTTTCCACTAAGGAAACAGTTTGATGGATGTGGGGCAGGAAAACTGAAGAAGACTGATTTGTGTGTTTTGGCCAAATCCTGCAGGCGCAGCATCTGACACTTGCTGAACTCTGCACTCCAAAGCACCCGAGCACGCTTCAGAAAGAGATCAAAGCTCTGCCAGAAAGACCATCTATTCTTTCCTCCTCCCTTGCTGAAATCCAGCCAAGTGGGGAAGTGCTGGCTGACAAAGCCAACTGTGAAGAGGAAGTGACAGAGAAAGCTTGATGCCAGCAATGAGGTTTAGTCAGAAAAAGTAAGAGTGATAACCCTGACTCAAGTTCTCATGGGCCCTCTCACAGCAACAATCTTCTTTTCAAGGCTTACTGACAGTAAGTTTCGAGGCAATATAAACACAAATTACTGGACACCTCAGAAATATGTTTATGACTTGCTGATACTTTAACTTATTTGCTTCATTTAACAAACAGATAAACTGCAGCCCACTACGATGACAGAGCCACCCCATGAAAACAAGTCAATGGTACAGGGCGTTGTCTCCAGCTAATGACAGATTCTCATTCTTTTAAGATAAATCATGGATGTTTTAAGGGAAAATATGTCCAAAAAGCCCCCACTTCAGCAAGGCACACTCACCACACAGATGTTACCAAACTTGTCTGCTCCAGCCACAGTGTCGTAATCCAGGAGTGTTGCTGTAGTGACCCACCGGGGGTAAGTGTCATCAGCAAAGATAATGAGCTGGTTCTCATTCCTTTTGTAACGCACCCAGATGAAACTCTCCTGAACATCTGAAACTATCACTCTGTGCCCAATGGTTTGGATCCCACAGATGTAGTTGGCAATGTGCTTTTGAGAGAGAAAGGACAAAACCTTAGTGCTTCTAACAGGGAAGTATAACCCTACTGCAGTTGAAACACTCTTTTTCCTCGTGAACTACAGCTCACTCCCCAGTTCCCATCATTTCCTCCAAAAATACCCTCATTTCTGCCATACTACAGTCCCACTCCAAATACACCATCAATACAGGGCAAATTAATATGCACCACATGGCATTCACAGCCTTCTCTGTATGAACACTGTCCAGAGAACAAGTGCTGCTGGTGAGCCCATATCTGGAGATGCCAGGACATCCCTACAAGCAGGCACTGCTTCCATGTCTCCTCACTAAGTGGTCAGAAGGCCCAAGAAGGAAAGCTCCAATTTTTCACGTGAGCCATGTTTTAGGAAAAAAAAAATCCAAACTAACAACACCACAGACCAAAAAAAAAAAAAAAAGCTCCTCTACAAGTTCCCAGTCTGTCTGTTAGCTTGCTGGAGTTCTTTTGTGCAGTAATGAGCTACTGGCACAGGTTCTGCAGCTTGCACGAGAGAGGGAGGAGCAGGCAATAAAGTTAGAAAATCATGCTCTGCAATTTCTTTTCCTAAAGTACCAGAGATGCTCAGCAAGAAGGACCACCTACTTCAAGGAGAAAATCCCCTTTTCAACATTTTGGGGATCTGATGAGGTGGTCATATGCACCCTCCAACTTCTGTCCCCCAGCTGCTGATCACCCAAACTAATGAAACATTTCCAGCAATTCGCTTCTATCTCGCTAAGACCTCTCACATTTGCAGCAGCCAAAGAACAGTCTGTACAGACCCCTGCACACAGCCAGTAACAGCCTGCACTGAGCTGGGACAAAAAGGAACTTGCAGCACTACTGTCAGAAAGGCAATAAGAAAATGGTGTGTGTGTGGGATGCAGAGGGGTAGCACAACTGTCCAGTCTAGTCCAGCACTCCTCTGGATACATGCACCCAGCAAGGCAAACATACACCCCTGATGACCAAACAGACACACTTGGGCTGGAGTAGCAGCTAAAGCATATTTCACTCTGGCTGCAAAGTGTTACTTGTTCCAAATGGACAGCTCTGGTCAGGGGCAGAAGGCAGTACCTTATTCTCACATTTCCGAAGCAGTTTCTTCTTGCCCAGGTCATACACACGCAGGAGCTTCCCAACTCCAATTAAGACTCGACCTTGGAATGGAGCAATGGCTGCAGGGACCTCCTCCACAGGGGTCTGGAGAGGGAAGAGGAAGATTGTGAAATCCTTATCATTAAGAGAGCTAACCTTACATAAACCTTCAGACCAGATTCACCTAATGGTATGGTTGAAGTTCACTGGCCTGTACCAAGGCTTTCCATGTAAAAGGCTAATAACAATCTTTTTCTACAGGATAAGCAACAGGTCGGTCCCTCACAAGCCTTTTGACAGCAGCAGATGTCACACACAGAGCTAAGAGAGCCATGGGCACTCACACACAACACACTGCTGGCAGTGCACCAGTGCACCGAAGCACAGGACTGCAGTAAGAACCCCATACTGGGCAGGCAGCAAAAGAAGACAAGGGTCTGGTTGCCTCAATTCCTAGTTTTGGTTTACATCCGATAGAAGAACTTTAGACTCTGCCTAAATCTACCCAGACTGTTTTTAAAGCAAGGCATGAATGTAATCCAGCCATCTGACATTGCCACCACAGAAATTGTTAAATATGAACAACTGCAGTGTGTCCACAACTTCAGTAACTCAGACAGGGTTACTGTCTGAAAAATCTCCCACCACTAATCAATCCAAAATGATTAGCCACAGCAGAGAAGGAGAATATGTAGAGAGCTTCCAGTTACAGCATTCCTAGCTTGGCTGCACTGGTTAAGAAAAGTTTATTTCACAACTTCAGCTCTGTCAACTTCCTAGTGGGTGTTCAGTGGCAGCAGAAAAGGCCGTGGTCCAGGACAGAGCCCACTCACTGCAGCAGGACTCTAGGAAGTGAGTAAGCTTCAACATTCCTTTCCATGTGTTCATCTGCTCAAATCTCAGCCATGCTGGAAGCAAGTGGGAAGAACAGTAATTTTTCTGCTGAAACTTTTGCTGAACCCCCTGAGACCTATCAAACAAGATGGTCACTAATAATTTCTACACACAATCAAACAGCATCCAAGGAAGATGACAGTTTACAACAGCTGCACATGGTCAGCCAAGGACTGATAGTCTTAGCACCAGGGTTCAAGTAACCCAAGTATGAATTTGCTCTGTAAACAAGTGCTTAAGCAGCTCTCTGAGCTCATATTCCAGAAAGCAAACAGAGCCATTTCTCTCCCCCTCCCTAACAGGGGCATGAAAAACACAGCTCCTTTCCAATTTACCCAATCAGATGGGTAAAACTGGGACTCTTGCGAGATCTGTGTTCAGTCCTCAGCTCTGCAAAAGATGTACCAAATTATTTTGCAGGAGGCAGCTAATTTTCTCCAAGGCTGCTTCCAGCGTTTTAACACCAGCACGACAATCCTGCCCAGGATGCACCAAGTACTGCAATATTACTGCAGCACTCAGGCAAGTAAGAGCTACTCCAACAGTCAGCCTGGAAATGACCCCATCACTCCCCTCACCTTGTGCAGAAACTCCAGCTTCTCACCACTATTCACCAGCTTGTATGTGTAGACAAACCCGCCAGCAACTGAACGTGGGTTCAGAATCAGGTCCTTGGCGACCCCCACCAGCACGTACCACTCATCACCAGTGTTGGAGAACCGGCACACAGCCACGCTGGAAACGACAGGACACACCAGGACATCAGTGTCATCACCACACTAATGCTGCACACCCAGACTGGATCCTGACAGCACAACCTGCACCTGCCCAGCAGAGATTTGAGAGTCCAACCCTTCAACTCTGACATTTCTTTTTAAGAGGTCATTTTTCCTCCTTGTAGAAATGCTTATCGCAGATTTGTTCATTCTTCCACACTACACTCTCCATGTGTGTTCTATCTGTCACATATGCCCAAAGCATTTTATATTAACAATGCCCAGTGTTACTTTACACTTTCACAGGCTGGACACTGCCTAGTGATGTGTAAAACTCTACTAGAAGTTATTTTTCAAAGGCTGTTCCCATCGGGACATAAAGAAATAACTTTCCTCATCTTCCAGTGTTATTTCCTGCTCAGTAAATAGCTCAGGCAGGTTGGAAATGGCAGGTCAGCCTTTTGGACTAACATGACCTAACTCTACTTCACCTGCTGAAGCACTTGCTATTCTTCATGGTTATTGTGTTGGCTTTCCCCTCCAGTCTAACACTTCCCTTTCCATTTAATCTATCCTCAGTTTATCTGGATGAGAAGGAAAAGTGAGAGATAACAGCACATTCTCTTGTTCCTAGCTCTCTTATCTGTCATTTACACCCCTGTGTTGTTCTTTAGGCACTGGGGTACAGTAACCACATTTGGAGCACCACAAGCTCTTAACGCCACATGAGGACAAGATTAGGGTTGGAAGGGAAGGAAAGGCAAGACAAATCACTTCTGGAATTTCAAGCCAGTCTCTTGATAATATGTTCTATCTGGATTTCAGCTCAGTAACAGATAAGCAAAAAGAAAAAAACACCTAAGACTCATCACAAGCAGGGACTTTTGCTGCATCTGGCAATGCTTCTTACCTGAAAGCAGCTTCATTCTGCTCCAGCTGAACCAGATCTAACGTATTTCCCTGGATGGGGTTCATCACTCTGATAACAGAGGCCCACTGACCATTCCCTGCCTTGGGAGCACCAAAGATGGACTCAGGAAGATTCTCGTTCAGAAAGGCTGCAGCCATCTCTGCAGCCAGCTCCCTCTCATCCTCACCTGCAGCCTCCACCATTTCCTACAGCATTAAAGGACAGGAGAAAAGAACAGCTCCATGATTTCCTTTCCCAGCATGCTGATGCTCTGCATAGAATACAACCTCCCTGTTTTGCCTAAGCCCAGTATTCTGGGGAAAGGTACTGCCTGTGAAGACATAAAACCCATTAAGGCCCACAGCTTCCACCCACTCTGAGCTTATTCCCCAGGGAGCCTCTACAGCTCAGAGCATGGCTGTGTCAGCTCTGCCCTGCCCCAGTGACAGTTGTCTGGGGAGCTGTTTCTCCAAATCAACAGCCCAGGAAAAGTCCCAAGAAGAAAATAAACAACACACTGAAATGCAAGCATCCTCAACCAACCACAGAAACCCCACAGAACAGTGTTACACAAGCAAGACTGTCCTCCACTAGGGTGTTTCTTAAAATATGCCCTAACAACATGCAAAGGAAGGAACAATGGGAAGTGGTGCATTCTGCTGAAATTTGTGTTTTGAGGCAGATGTCCACTCCTCTTCCAGTCCCTGCATTCACACAGGGCAGAAAGCCTTGCAGGTAAAGGCAGCTGGGAACTAATGAGCAGGGAGCACTTCCAGCTGCAGAAGTCCCCTCTAGGGAACAGATGGTGTGTACCTGTTCCCCAGCCCAATTACCTCAGCCATTTGCTGCTTCCTCTGTGCTTTGGTGGCCTCAGTGTAAGCGTTGTGGTCTGTCTCGATGATGATCAGGTTGTTGCTCTCCGGGTGAATGACAAATTTTCGGGGTGTGTACTGCAATGGGAAGGCAACCTGGTTGAAGACTGCTCCCAGCTTCTCCAGTGCCAAAATCCTGGGGGACAAAGACATGACATGTGCTGAACACAACCTAAAAACAGCTGTCCAAGAGAATGAAACTGGAATGGAACTTTTTCTTTGTGAAGCTGGCTAGCGCTAGAGAGGAGCAGCACCTTTCTCAGGCCAGACAGCAACTAGCAAACAGCTCCAGAAAGCAGAGCAAAACTAACATCCTAAAATGGGAGCCCACAGTGTGAGACAGGTGTGTGCTGCAGCACGAGGTCTTTGAGGGCTCTTGCTGTCCCAGGATGTGTTCTGACTGGTGCTGAAGCAAGTCTATCCCAAGAGGAACAAAGAGCACATGGAAGAAGGAAAGTGCACGTTTGGGGAACACATCATCTGAATCTAAATGTGACATTGACTTTGACATATAATCAAATGCTCCTCAGAGGCACTTCAGTTAAAAAGAGTATAAAAAATGCAATGCCAGCTCTTTCTTCCTGTGACTTGCTAGCTGAAATGCCAGTTCTACTGGCATTTGGTGTCTAAAAACCACAAGTCTTTCTGGAAAGAATGGCTCCTTTAAAAGCAATGAATGCTGTAATATTTCAATGAGGACAGATATGAAAAAAGTGTCTGTTCAAGTGCATACAGCACAGCATCTGAATTTGTGGTCCATTATTTTCATTTATCTTCTTAGTATCTCAGCTGAACTTTAAAAAAGGCAACAAACACATCCCTGTCATGCCTCTGGTTTCTGAAATCACGTGGTTCATTTCCTGCAAAGCAGCCAATTCAGATCACAAACCACAAGACCCTAATACATAACAGGTCCACATTTATTAAAAGCTTCCCTCCCTCAGGATTAGAGAATTGAAGAATAACTTGAGTTACACTTATTTTAAAAAGCTAGAAAATACAAATCTGAGAAGCATACTCCATTTATTTTTGACACCATAACTTTCCTTAAATTGTCTGTTTTCTGAAACCCATCCAAGTGCCTCTACCAAGTCATGATCTATAATAAAAAAATATCTTTGAAGTAAAGTCACTTTACCTCTTTCCTTTTGAATGTCAGGTGGAATTCACCACCGCTTCACCTGCCTGGCATCCCAGCCCACAAGGTTTTTGTGTTTCCTCTTTGATGCTTACCTCAATGTGTTTGTGGAGATGGCCACAATGCCCTCAGGGCACTGCTCAGAAGCAAAACCAGATGCAAACTCCAGTGTCTCGTAAGACAGGGGAGTCAGGTGGAAGCGTGACTGATAGGAATAACTAAGCCAGGAACGGCTTGACATGGCCAGCACCTGGGAAAGACAGGCAGCAAATTTATTAGGTCTGGGAACGCAGGCAAGTTCACTTTATGCAATAGGAATGCATGTACAGTGCCCAACTCTTCCCCACTGGAACAACTGAACTCTTGTGGGTGGACTCCACCCAGTTCAGAGAACACCTGGAGAGACACTCCTTACTTTCAGCTTTCTCTGGATATTGCATATGGGATGAAAAGGTGTAGCTATGATATTTTATGAAAAATCCTATTGCCAGGATTTTTCCCCTGAGAGGCTAAGAAGCCTCAAGAGAAAAATGTCAACAACAATTATCTGCTGCTGTGGAATGCAACTGTGCCTGAACAGGTGCAACCACATTGGTCCATGTGGATTGTTTCTACCTGATGACCAGCCATGATCCAGCTGTGTGGACTCTCTGAGCAGTCACACAACTTTGTTATTCACTTCCTTTTCTATTCTTGCTAGCCTTCTGATGGATCTTTTCTCTCTATCCTTTTTAGTATAGTTTTAGTATATAGTGTTTTAATATAATATATGTCATAATATAATAAACCAGCCTTCTGAAACATGGAGTCAAGATCCCTATCTCTCCCACGTCCTTGTCCCCTTGAGGTCCCACTCGGAGCTCCACAGCAACAAAAAGGAACTTTAAAGCACTATCAAGGCAACAAATACTCCAACTGAGGTGCACTGACACCACTGTAAAAGCCAAGATCTTCTACTACTACCTATAAAAGCCAAGACCAACAATACTGTCATATCTCCTTTTTTTTAAATAGCTTGCTCCAGTGGGAACAAGTCTTTTAAAATAAATATTTACTGCTTTGTCACAATCCAAGTGCTGTAGCACTCTTAGTGAAATTTACTAAAAATCATCACTAGCCTGAATCAAATTATGAGAAACAAAGGAAGCAGATTGACTTCCAAACTTTTCAGCTTTATACATTTGGTTAAATGAGTTTCAGTGCAGCCTTAGTTTCTGCCTGAGTGGCAACAGCTGATCTCAAAGCAGAGAGAGATTATTCTCAGTTAATCTACAGGTACTCTCTGCTAGAGCTGCAAAGCTCCTCATCTCCAAGTTACAGCTAGCAGGAGCAAGTTAAATAGATTCACCCAGTATACCTTAACACTACAGCTGAGCTCAAATTCCCAGATCCAGCTCCCTACGCTGATCAGCAGTATTTCTCAACTCTGAAGGTGTCATCCAAAAATGAGTCAAGCAGGGGGGTGGCTGATTTCCCCAGTGCCACATCAGAAGGGCTGGAAATGGCACTTCTGATGAAACACATTCTTCCTCCTATGCCAAATCTTGCAGATATTTTCCTTGAACCATGTATGGCAGCTGTCCAGCCCTTGGCTGAGCTATTCTCAACATGCAAGGACACAACCATTCACTGCATCAAGCATTCAAGGGTAAGTTTTCTGCACAGAGCTCTCTCCATCTCTGTGCATTACAGCAGGCAAGACGTGTCTCTCAGCCCAAGAAGCTGCTCAGACCTCTCCAAGCACACTGTAAACACAGCCTATGGGTCAGATGAATCCTAGTTCAGCGAAGGCAGGGCAGCACTACACAGCAGTAAGGGGAGTAAGAACAAGGCTGTTGGTGAAAGAACATGCTGTGAGCCAGGAAGCTCCACAATGAAGTCATTCTACTTCCCACCCTTACCCAGAGGGTCCTGCTGTGCTGCAGGGATGCTTCCCCACCCTGCCCACCCATAAGAAAACCTTGGCTGTGGTGCCTGGGGAGTGGATCTGCACCCCTGCAAGAGCTCGCCTCCCTTACCGCCTCCTGGCCTTGCATTCGGACACGGAAGAGTTTGACAGGCCGGGAGCCGAGGTATCTGGTCCTGGTGTCAGAGAGATCGCCAGTGACAGGGTCCAGGACGGTTCGCAGCAGCACACCGTTCTTGACAGCAGCAAAACAAGAAGATCCAGGTTGAAGGTAAGAAGTAACTTACTATGTGCATAATTCAAAACAATTGAGAGGCAGTTTCTGAAGAATTAGCTGTTTGTTTTCCTAGCTGTCGGTACAACTCCCCCCTACAGCCACGCTTAATAGCAAAGAAAACACAGCTCCTGCACAGTTCCACAGGGCAGAAAGGACTGCCTCCAAAACAAAACACAGACTGGGGACTTTAGTATATCACACAAGCCATAAAAACCTGAGGGTGGATTCCAGATCCCCATCCCTCTTGGTACAAAGGATTTACCCAAAAACTTATGCTCCTTAAAAAGAGATTGGATTCTGACATCAAACTTGAGGCATGTGGAAGAATCTAAACTGTGATGATTGCCGAATTGTCAAAACAGCATTTTTTTTGTCCAAGATCAGACAATCTGTACCGGATGTAACAAAAAGCTGTGAAACAGCAAAGTTATTAGAGCAGACCCTCTGCTTGTGGGCAGTTGATACCCTGCCCTACAGGCAGTTTTTAAAGAGCTGCTCAACATTTCACCCAGAAATATTTCTTAAAATATGCTTCCTTCTTGAAAGGGAAAAGCACAATCTGTTCTACATAAAATCTGGTATAATACACTGTCTTTTGACTAGTCTTTAGTCTAAAAATGTATGGGGAAACTCACACCTCTAAGAAGTCACACAGTGAATTCCCCAGTCAGGGTTGTCAAACACATTGTAAGAGGGAAGTTAGGCTTTGTGTTGCACTGCATGATGACAGGGCTATTTTAACAATCCAATTTCAAGCAAAAGCTCCTCAAGACACGCCTGCCATAACTGGGCAAGAACCCCTCACCTGCAGTCCAATGTTCAGGTACAGAAAGCCAATGGAGCCCCTCTCTCCCAGCTCATCCTGCTTCTCTGTGCCACCCATCTCCACGATGCACAGCGACTCGGGCTGTGCAGGCAGTGCCTGCATACTCAGGGGCTGTAAACAATCCTGGGGAAACAGGACAGAGGGACAATGCCAGTGAGCAAGGCTTAGCATGGCAAGACAGGATTCAAGCTCCACCTAAGGAGCTTAAAGATGCCCTTTTAGGTCTTCCAGAAAGAAGTATTCACAGAAAAAGGAAAAAAAAAAGTTATAACAGATGCTGGCTCTATGCATTTTGGCAAGCAGGAGTAGTAGCTGCCTGGCCTTTAGAGAAGATAAACTGGATCCTTCCAAACTGTTCTAGCACCATTTAGCATGGAGTGACCTAAGGAGAATTTAGGTTACAACTAGCTTTGAACACCTTACCTGTTGCAGGTAGACAAATGGTTAAGTTTGGTTTGCTGCCAACTTGCCTGCAGAATGAGTCTTTTAGTACAGGTACAAACAGGGAGATGAGAGAGGGAAACTCAACAAAAAACCCACCCAAAACAAAACAATAGAAGAAAATTATTTTGTGACTCATCAGCTGAACCTCCAGAGGCATAAGTGATTCTCAATAAAACCAGAGTGTCTGTTACAGGGAAGCATCAAGGGCCACGCTTCCTGCCAACCAGCAGAGAAAAACCATGCAAGCTGTCCATTCCTGCTCACCCGTCTGAATACGGAAAGACAGTTTGGATGGTTACAGTCCACCTCTGGAGGATCCTTCTGAACATTTCAAACCAATGAAAGGGTAAAACCAGTGCAGCTACTCACTGAAGGGTCAAGTGAAATAATTCTGACAGTGTTGTCCACCAGTCCAACAGCAAGGAACCGGGAACGCTGCTCCCCAGGGGGAACGTTGGCCAGGCTCATGCAAACGACGTCGGCCGACATCTCCTTTCTCTCCGTGTACTCATTCAGCTGTCCTGACTGAGAAAGAAAAACGTAAGACCTACTAATTAGGTACTTTGTTTTTAAACGATGCTTTGGATTTGTTATATAAACAACATCACAATTTTTAAACAATTTATTACCCCATACCTCACTGTTCCAAACTCATTCACAATATTAACACACTTACCGGGTCCATCTCAAAGTAAACCAGTTCTCCTCCAGTCAGTGCTATCACTACTTGTCTTTGGTTCACAGCACATTTTACAATGGTTTTCTTCCCTGGTGTCTTCCATTCATTTACTCTCTTATCTGCTCGGATGTGCCGGATCCCATCTGGATAAACCTGAAGGAAAAAAACCGTCACTTCAATTCTGTATTTACCATCTCTTCACAACTCCCCTTTCACTGGTGGTTCTTACTCAGCAGCAGCCAAAGGCAAGAACTGCTCCTGGCAGCAGTGATCTGAACCATGCACCAGGCTGAACCAGCAGGACGATACTTGCCAGCTGGGAGAAATGCATCTTTCAACCACAGCAAGGGGCTACTGAAGGAGATTATGACCCTTTTGAACTGGTCCAGTTTCACTTAGCAAGATAAAGAAAGGGAAAGGCTGAATCAGCATCATTCTCTGCCAATCCACACCTTTAGACATGTGTTGCACTACTGCAAAAATCACATCTGTGCAGCAAGCTGAGAGTGGTAGACAGTAGACACGTAAGAAGCAGCTTTTCATTACCTGTACCAAAGCATCATCACCAAGAAGAGAGCAGGACAAGGTTGGTGTAGTACCCAGGAATCCAGAGTCAGTCACTTCTTCTACAGTCTCTCCAATAGACAGCACCAGTGTGGCATTTACGAAGGACACAATAATGTAGGCATCAAATTCATCTGGTCAAGGGAGACAGGAAAAAAAAAGAGTGCTGATTTAATAAATGCAAGGCTTCCCAACACAATCAGCAGTCTGACAAACGTCTAGCAGTTACTCTTCAGCAGAATTCCTGTGATAATTACAGCTGCTGACAGTATTGCACAAGTTCGCTCTGGGACACGCTGTCCAAAAGCCAGCCACTGCCAGACTCCAAACAATGCAACACCGAGCCAGGGATCAAACCATGATCCAGATCCACAGTCAATTCACAGTACTCTGGATTCTGGCAAGCAAGATCCCTGTATATTTGTTTCAAAGAACGCTCAAGTTCTTGAAGCCTTTAAGACAGTTGTCCCCCCTCACCCAAGGAGCTGAATCCAGATTTAACACCCAACAAAGTCAAACTAAATATTCTACTCCAAAAACTTGAACATAAGGAATCTATCTGCAGAAACCACACCGCAGACATTGCACACAGGAGGTTGCAGGACCACAGTCTCTACCTAGCAGCCACACAATAAAAGGCTGCAGAGAACAATTAGGGTGCATTGCAGCAGAATTCAGGGTTAAACCAGCTCTACCCTCCTCCAGAAGCTCAACTGGCTTCCATTCACACTGTGAGAGTCTCCTGGGATAAGAAACAATTACATTTTTAAGATAGTTGCAATACTGTCATTTATCCCAATAGAAGCAAAGGTCAGTGCTTGCTCTATTATCTCCAGTACTGGATTCTCCCAAAGGGGACAGTGTGGGAGACTCTTGTAGCTCGGACATGGAGGAGCTATGCTAATCAAAATAATCTTAAGAGCTCATTTGGAAATAGGGAATCTTTGTGGGAAATGAGGGTAGTAGGACTGGGTAAAGCAAAAATCCCAGTTTATTGCTCTCTGCTTTCACTCTGCAGAAAGCAATAGGTCTTAAGAGGGGAAGAGGACAATCTCATTAAAAGAGAATAACAAAAGCAACAGAAACAATGAAGTCTATTGGGAAATGGAGCCAGAAGCCTTGGAAGAGAAATAAGATTGCCTCAGAGAAGCAACTCCACTTCTACTGCTGTTGTCATGCAGCTGCTATTTCTTAAAAAGAAAATTCCTCATTTAACCCAACTCAACCCAAAGCACAGACTTGGGCACCACAGCGTACCTAGTGGAGGTGAAGGCATAAGAGCTGTCAGTTTCTGCCTTTGAAAGGAGATTCTCCATAATTTTCAAACGTTGGAGACATGGAAAAGTGGCTAATAGAACTTTAACAGAAAAGGAAAATAAAGGAGTCTCACTGGGATGGAAACAGGATGCCACAAAATATGATGCAGCAGCTTAAAGAACCCGAGCTGGGTTAACCAAAACAAATGCTTCAAGAACTAATAATCCTTTTCTTATCCACCCTGTTTAGATGGAAGCATTGCCAAACCTGCTGTGTCACGTTTATAACAAAAAGTTCTTACATACAGTTGAAAATATGCAAGTGAAAAATTAAAAAAAACCCCTATCATTCTTCTCTGCAACATCTGGTACACAGACCACAGCTCTGATCAAACTGAAGAGTTCTGTGTAACTACAGCAATTTCAACAGAAGTCTGTGGCATAAACTGTTACTACTCTATTAACTGCTCACAGCCTATAACCTCCAACAGCTCCAAAACCCTACAAACAGGAACTGGTCCATTTGGGGAAATGAGAAATCAAGAACTGAATCTGTAGAGAGAATTCCATCAGTAATACCAATGACTTGAACGCTTGGCTAAACAGGAGAATTCCTCCAACATTAACAGCAGATGATAAAGAGTTCAGCAAGACATGCCCTCTGCTTAATTTCTACACAGCAGTTTCTCCTACAAACTTGCACAAATTTTTCAACACCAGAAGTCTACAAGAATTCCTCGATCATGGAGTTTCTAGCAGTTCACAGGCTAAGCATTTGATTCATAAATATCACATAGACAGGATGTTCTAAGAATTCCATTTCAAAGACCACTGTTGCTTTCCAAATTACTTCAGAGCTGCTGCCTTCCTCCCTGGGGGCTGTCAATTCTCATGATAAACCACTGTGTCCCAGCTGGAGGCTTAAGCATGTGATTTGGCATAGGACAAAGAACTCCCATCTGAAAACAAAACAGATTCCCTTAGTCCTTTCTAAACGAAAACTCATTCCTACCTCTTAATACTTTTTTAGCTCTTTCTTTCCATTGGCTTACATTTATATTAGAGTATGCCTTTAAGTCTGTGTCAATAATAGTGACAAGTGCATTTTTACTTGAAGTCTGTTTTGCTTAATGACTCTCTGCTGGAGCTTTTGAAATAAAAGGTTTGATTTACCAGAATTAAGTCAGTGAGTAAGACACATTCATCTAGGTTCAAACAATACATTTTTGGTTTAGAAAATATAGTAGTCTAGTTGAAATTAAGAGAACTAAATCCCTAGGGCACACTGAGAAGTGTTCTCAGTTAGAAAAATAAAAGACCTACAGATTTTAATATGAAAAGATGTCTACTTAGCTCTGCACAATCCCAAGCAAAACATCAGGCTCCCCAGAGTTTTGAACAGATAGACGTAATTTTGTATGCAGACACAAGACTTTGGAGATGCTTATTACTGTACTAATTGCACCAGTCAGCTCCTTTCAGTAACAGAGACATTTCAATGACTCTGAAGAGCCACAGCTGGATTCATTCTCCTACACATGCATTACAAGTTTTCTGCAGCTTCATGCAAACATCACAACCAGTTATGAAAACATGACATTTCAGTCCATGAACTCTACACTACTGTGTTTTTAAATTATTTATCATGGATTCAGTTTGAGTTAGTCCATGAGAACTCCATTCTCATACACCAGTCCAGTCCTGACAGTTTTCTCACATCCTGCAGCATCTGAATTTGCACTGATACAAACGCAGTCACCACGGGCTGAGAGGAGTTCAGTGAGCAAACTGGTGAGCAGTGTTAGAGCTCAGGATCACTCTCACTTAACAGACTCTGAGGGGATGACAGCACATTTTCCTGGGCTTCTGTTTACTACTGTGTGGCGACTCTGCAGCGCTGACTCACTGCACGCTGCTCGTCCAGCAAGAGTGCCAGGTAAGGAATGCTGGCTCTTAGCTCCCATCTGTCAACACAGCACAGCACACACCTACACCCACAGATCATTCAACTGGAATAGTTTGGTGCAAATCCTACCCACTTCTGTCTCACAGGCAGATGAATCCCATAACCACAGAGCATTCCCATGCCAGCAATACCTAAAACTGCTCCAAGCACACTTGATCTTTTTCTCTTGGAGGTCTGTACAAAGCAGCTGGAAGCCTAATCTTGGTCTACAAGAGAGCTGAAAATACCCCTAAAACACACACATCCAATTTTAGCAAGAACTGACTGTCCCACAGAGACACAGCTGATTGTTTTGCTTCCCAAGGACTGCAAGATGGACTGGGATCTGCTTTCTACTCCTCAGCTACTCAACTTCAAAGGCAACAATCTTCAACTACACACCAGTTTCTAGAATGTTTAGTGAAGTGCTTAGCATAAATGTAGCCCCATGCTGTTGGGATTCTCTGTGGCTAACCTGTGGTACTGTACAGTAGCCCCTAGCAGTAGGTACACACCTGTGGTGATCAGCACCTCCACCACCAGCCACCTGTGGAAGAAAAAAAAAGGCTTGGTATTGGTAGTGAGTATCACCACGTACCAGCCAAGGTTAGTATTTGCTTTGAAGACTGCAGACCTGGATGTTTCTTACAGAGGCCTTGCAGCACACACACACTGCAACATCGAGGCAGAGCTGGGCAACCCCACACTGCCAAGTGTGCCCTCAAGGGTACTTTAAAGATTACATACATGTTTGGAAATGTTCTGCGCTCTTTCTGATTAAAACCCACTAAAATAATTTCTGAATTCCAGGAGTTGGAACTTGGGTATCAGTTTCACAGAACTATAAACTGTATTCAGTGAGTAGCACAGCCTAACAACTACAGATTCCAGCCTTTCTGAATCATGGAGATGATCATGCTGAAACCTGGAAAATTTGGAATGTGGAAAGAAGAGAAGGCAATGAGACTGGTCCCGCTTCCTGCAGATCATCAGTGGTCCTTCACCTCCTGCAAAGTCAAGGTCTTCTTCTGGAACCCCAAGAGAAAAGATTTTAAAACTGTAAGGTGATGTCAGAAGCCTCCAGTCCTCAGAGGGAGAAAATCATACCAACTTATTTTCCAGAATGCTGGAGAAAAGGTTTCTAACAAACTAGAATGCCTCTTTTCAGAAAACCAATGATTTTTAAAAATATGAACTGTGGAAATATTTTTCTTTTGACCCTTTTATTTCTTGGGGAGACATAAAGGCACTTTATGCTCGAAGTTCCTCCCTTGTTGCTTAGGCAGTACATAAATCTCAGGACATGAGCACAGGAATTCACAGCAGGTCTCACATCGCAAGGTAAATCCCACTGCAGGATGTGAAATTCCCGCGGGGTTACTGGTTCCCTGGAAGACGCACTACTCTGCTTAAATACAAGGTATCATGGCACCATAGCAGGCTAAAGCCTCTATTGCAACAATCTGACCTTTCTAGATCCTGTGTATAAACCTAGGGAAGCCTTTGTGAGAGTTAAAGAAAGCACTGCTTGGGAAATAATCCCTGAGACTGCCAGCACCCAGAAGAGATTCCCTACAAGCTTTTTAGGTGTTTCTGTGAAATTCTGCTCTCACCATAAAGAGAAAGGCAGAAGGTGCCACATTTCCTCTTGTACATTAGTAATAACAAGGCTATTATTTCAGCTCATGAAATTAAAAAAAAACCCAACAACCAACCAAACCCCCAATCCAGTATATTTTGCCAACCTGAAATCTTAATCTTTCTGGAATCACAAACCTTCTATACACTGCTGGCTTTTGAATAGAGAGTATGTCCTAGTCCAGAGTGGTTTTTTACAGATATGCACAGAAGGAAGTAATAAAATACAAACACTGTTGCTGATTTATCATCTTTGTTCCGTAATTTGTATCCCACTCTCTCACAAAGAGCTGATTACTGNTTTGTAGCCCACTCTCTCACAAAGAGCTGATTACTGCAGTTGTCAACACTCACATTAAGAACAGTGAGTGTACTCCAACAACAAGAATAGCTGTTGCCTGCTGATGTTTGAGCAAGAACTCACAGGCAAAAACTTATGGGAAGTGGGAACGCATGAGAAGTTCAGCAGCTTCAGGCTGCAAATGTACAGCTGACACAACATACTGGGTGATGGATGCAGCTGCAGGCAGCTGCTCCTTTGTCAAAAGCAAGTGTGACAATACGAGGGGACCAGAGGGTGGGTGGCTTTTTAAGAGAAGCAGGTGGCTGCTGACTCAAACCACAATTTCTGAGGATGGTACACAAGCATCACGCGGCACCATTCCTATCTCCTTGGACAGAAAACAACAACAAACAAAACACACACAAAAACATTATGACCTCTTTATGCTTCAGGAAAACACTGCATACCTTCAACATGTCTCCTCACAGTCCATACAGCATTGGGGTTACCAGGCAGCTCTGAGACGGCCATTTCGGATACCTAAGAGTAAACAGGAAGAAGGCTCTTTTGCAAACAGATGTTTAGACTTACTAGAGTAAGCAATCAAACCTCGAGCAGTTTTTAAGCTTTCCCACAACTGGGCAGGAAAGCTAACAATTCCCAATTCTGATGGTCTCAGCCCGTGCCAGATGTGCTACAGGGCAAAATATGGTCAGCAATGATATGGCAACATTATTGCACTGGATGATCAGCTTTAAAACAATGTCATCCACCCCCAGCAGAGATCAACAGCAGCTGGCAGACACTAGGAATGTTCCAGCTCAATACACTGAAGTATTAGAAGAGACATGCAGGTTTGTTGAAGTCAAGTAAACAAAAAGCCTTTGAGACTGTAAGAATAAACAATACAACAATACAACCCTTCTATTCCTCAAGAAGCAAGAGAAAGTAGCTCTCCAGACTACAGCAAAAGGAGAATCCCCTCATTCCAGCAACTTTATTTTAAGGATTTCCTCACACTGCCCTCATCTCTCAGGTTTTTCTTCTAAAGTGCTGGATGTCTTACCTCAAGTCCATGTCTTAAAACCCTCAGGGACGACCTGGGCCCCCGACCACAAGCCACATACAACTGGGGTGTGTCTTCATTGGCCAAATCTGCTATCTGTGAGGAGAAAAAGCATCAAAACAACATCCATGGAATGAGAAAATTAAATTATACATACATATATATCACACTACTGCTTTAAGAATGTTTTCTCAAACACCAAAAGCTGTGAAGATGCTATGGGGTGTTCCAGCTGCTGCCCTGAATGTTAAGTTTTACCAAAACTCTTTGCAAACAGCTGGTCTGATGGTCAACAGAGAAGCATCACAGAACCACTGGCTGACACTCTGTGTTTAGATATATATATTGCCACAGGATCCAAAAGCTACCAGGCCAGGTACCAATCTCAGGCAGATGTCTGAGAACTCTGCAGATTTGCCTCTCTTATGAGCCTTTACCTGGAGCAGTATTTCTGGAAACCTGGAATAACAGCTGGTGACTGCACTTACACATGTTGGTAAACAGGAACTTGCTGATGGCAACATACCTGACAACACAGAATGGGAGACAAACTGTCCAACTCATCCACCAACACCAGGTTCTTCAGAGGTCGAGGCTGAAAAAAGAATGTGTCTCCTTCCTCAAGAGGCATGGCAGAGGAAAACTCTGGCTCCTCATCATCATCCCCCAGGTGAGCTATCTGGTACAGGTAACTTGAGACAGAAAAAAGCGTGTCAGCATGTTCAGAGCAAGGCTCATGTAGCCTTCTTCAAGTAGACTAGACCAGCTATTCAGGTAGTGGGGAAGAAAGAAATCCAGCCCTACATTATTCAGTTATTAGTATTTGGCTTTAAGGATTGTCTTCTGGGTAACAAAATATTTAAAAGGACTCAGAGGCCTGCAAAGACAAAAAACCCCAAAACCCACAAACAAAAAACCCCCCCACAACCTACCAGCTTCAGCTCTTCACATTTGCAGCTGTCATTGGCAAGGTATCCCAGAGTTTCAGTATTTTGTTTACCCTTGAGCCTTTTAGATATTCTTGTGTTTAAGCCAAAGCAGCCACTGACAGCTGAGGCCAAAAGCAAGGCCAATGGCTAGGACTTCAACTCCGCAGTTATCTATTTTATTGGAATACTCTCACTTTTTTAATCATGCTATTTTTAACCACATTCCCTATTCCAATTTATGAGCCCAAATAACACAACAATCAAATAAAACTTCAAAGAAAAAAAACAAAAAAAAAATCCCACAGAAAGACAGACTGAGTTACTTCCTGGTTTTAATAAAGCTCAAATATGGCTTCCTCAATTCAGACTCAGTCCAGCAAGCTGGCTGGGGCTCCCTCAGGTGGCTGACTGCAGATACAGTCAGGAAAATCTCCATTCCTGTGAATCCCTCCCTCACACACAGTTAAGCTAATCTTCAAAGGTATGCATGATCCTTTAGAGCATTTAGAAGTCCAAACATGAATTAAGAGAAAGCCTTCAAATACACATCTAGTAAGGAAAGGAACACAGCTACTAATAAGAAATCCTATTTACTTCTGAGTGGGCCATACACACAAAAATTCAAAACTATCAAACTAATTGAAAAGATAATTCATCTAGATATGTGATGAACCCTACACAATCAGCAAGTGCTCAATTTTTCCAAAATCTGCTGCAACAGCAAATAACCTTTTGTTCTCTGCACTTCATCATCTAATCTGAGTTCAAACAACAAGAAAATTCCCCCATTCATAGTCTAATCCAACTGCTCTTGTCAAGCCCTCTGAACAAAGCACTAATTTACCCATTAAATCAGAGGTGTTGTCTTTGTATGCACAGTAAGTTCAAGGGTCAGTCTGCAGGCCTGAACAGAACCACTCTGTTTCAGGGGAAAAACACTGACGTAAAATTGTTTACTCACTGGTTTCCAAATTCAGATGCCACAAAGAGAAATCCTGTTTTCAGCACACACATGGCAGCAGCAACAGGAACAGTGTCAAAGTACTTCAGTCGAATCTCTGTTACCTGAAAGCAGATGATGATGTGACTGTGATGGTGAAGTACTGGAGCTCCATGTGTGTGATTTAATAACAAACATCTGCCTAGGTATCTTCTCCAAAGAAATGAACAAGAGCAGACCAGGCTTAACACATCAGTAGTTTGGGGCCCCAGGTTATAAATCACAAAATCCAGCAGACTATTTGAACACACAAGCCAGGCTGCCTGTTTTATCCCAAGACTTTCTGCCTTTTGTAACACTTAGTCAATTTGGAAATTGTAAAAGCTGTAAAAATAGCAAGCCACCTAAGAGAAATTGGCCTCACTGAACACCACCAATTCTCCAGCATTAGAAAAATAACTGTCCTGAGCAAATTTCTAAATTTGATATGGTCACAACAGCTGTTGGTGAAACATCCAAGAACAATCTTCAGGCACTTGAACATCACAAAATCACAGAGTATTCTGAATTGGAAGGATTATCAATTCCAACCCCCAGCTCTGTAGAGAGCAACCCCAAAAATCACACGCTGTGTCTGAGATCATTATCCAAACACTCCTTGAACTCTGGCAGGCTTGATGCCTGCTACACAATCATCCCCTATACCAAATATGACATGTTTAGATGGAGAAATTAAAATTCAACATTTACTCAAACACCCAACTAATCACACTGCAGCAGAGAACTTTTCAGAGCGGAATACTAAAGCAAGCAGCAGCAAGCCACTGCAAGCCTGTTATTTCAACTCACAGACCAGCTGTGCCAAGCTAGCTACCTCAGCTTGCAAAAATATTGATTGCAGCATGTAAACACTCAATTAAGAGACTAGAGGGTACTTGCTGAAATCCAGGGAAGCTAAGTTCCACAGAATAAGTTACTGAAATACTCTCCAGGAGGTTCATGGACCACAGTTTACATCTTTTAAAAAAAGACCACTTCTAGAACATTTTAAGTATGCTCAAGTGACTGCAGTTTAATCCTCACAGGATTTTGCAAACCTTGCACCGTGTCTCTTTATGAATAATACTCACAGTGGTGACCAGTGTTAACTGTATTACAAATCACATAAAGCATGCTCCCTGACACAGTTAAACTCACAACAGTAAATAAGCAACTGACTAAGAACTCCTCTCAATTAATGCTTCTGCATTCATGTAATGCCTACCATGTCTTCATCAGTCTCCAGAGTAATTTTGAAGATGTCTCCCTGCTCTGTCTGGGCCAGGAAGAAGAACATGGACTTGGTCTTATGTGTAGCAGAGCAGACAAAGATCATACCCCTCTCTGGGTCATCCAAGTCATTCTGTCAGGAAAGACAGTGGAGGTCATTGGTGGAATTACCTGACAAGCACAGAGGTGATTTCACTGACTGAAGTATTTCCATTTCACAGGTGCCTTAAGAGCTTCCAGTATTGTAAGAAGGTTTTTAACACAAAGCACATCTCTTCATTACACTACAGTCACCCTTGGTACAACTCTGCCCCAGAAGGAAATACAGCTGTGAGACACTGTGCCTAAGCATCATCCCTCATCTGTTTTGCTCTCCTCTCCAGGCAACTCTCACATATCAAAGCCAAAAACACAGGAAAGGGCTGTAACCCACACACAGCTGGTTTTGAGCACCTTGGCAGGTGTTCAAAGCACTGCATTCCTAATACCAAAGGGAGAGGAAGCAGCCTTAGATGCAACAGAGCAGCTGCTGAATTCACCTGCAGCTACAACTGCCACTGTTCAGCATCTCAAGTAATCCTATCTTGCACTGACAGTGCTGCCTGATCAGAGTCTTTGGAGTATCTCCAGTATAAATCTCAGAGAAGAGACATGAACCACACTCATCACTTCAGGCTATGCCCACCTCCATCCTCCCTCCCAGATAACACACAGCCAGTGAGGCAGATAAGCCAACATGTTTTTAACTCCTTTTTTTCTTACTTTACAACCTTCCCGATGCCCTTAACCTTGAAAGGCAAATTCCAAGCATTCATAATCTTAAAAAATTCTCACCCGTCTCCTGGGAATTGGGCATCTGATATCAGGCTGGTCACCAAAGTTTTTGTAAGTAATATAGTTTTCAGAACAAATCAGCACCCCACTGGGGCCATCAGAACCACCAGGAACTGAAAGAAAATTGTTAGGAGAAAAGCCTTTAGCACAGATTTTACTGGTTGCCTGCAGAACACTTGGTTTTCTTTAAAACATCTTTTCCAACATTCTCCATCACCCTGCATATATGAATCTGCTCTTATTGAGAAGAATCTGCTGCCTGTGCCACCATAAGAACAGGACAGATGAAACCAGGGGATCTGGAAAGATGCAGTATCTGACAAATTGCTCTGGCTTTCTCCCTCCTGGCTTATTCTTTTCTAGAAAGCCATGACACGCCCAAAATACCACACTAGCAGCTTGTCAGATAAAACATAACCCCTGGGTTTGTGGCATGTTTGCTTGTAGAAAAATCCATCAGATGGATTAACATCTTTAGTTAATAGAAGCATTTCTAAAACTATACTTTGTGATCTCAGTGTGACATATCATCAAACAGATTCAGCACAGTACTTGGTGTCTGTCTCACAGCTGCCTACAGGAGAGGCAACAGGGCAAGCATACAAAGAAGCTCTCCTAGCTCAGCACTTTTTGTGCTTGGAGAGGACAGTTTCCCTGGCTGAAGGTGTTGTATTGGCTTTGCATCCAACCCCTCCAAGTGGGCTTTTAGTCCATGGTTTCATCTACTGCCTTTAGCCAGACAGAATCCCATTAAAGAGAGTAAAACAGCACCTACACATTAACTAAAACTAAGTCCTTTTGCATTGCTACCAGCTAATTTTAGGAGCACTCTCAAACTGCAGCTGCTTCTATGAATACTCGTGTATTTCCATGTGCAAACCACCCCTCATTACCTGACTGCAAGGTCAATTAATTAATTTATACTAATGGCTCAGACTACAATTCAAACAACTCCTAAGATGTAAAGAGTATTGACTGTGTTTTCCTGGGGAATGGGAACCAAGCAGACCCATGCAAAAACAACTCTGTGGGCAGTACCTGTTATGAGGAAGTTGCCATGCTCTTCCAGGGGCTCACTGTATTTCCTGACAACATGGTTCAAACCCAAGTCCAACTCATAAAACGTCAATGTCTGCTGTGTGTTGGCTGCAGCTTCACCTGTTGGATCGTTGTCTGCTTCCTAAAACAGAACACATGGAGGTGTCTTTGAAATAAAGGATTAAAAGGAGCAAAGCTGATGCGTTGGGAAACAGTTTGAGTAGCAACAGAATGGGGGCCAAAAGACTTTCTGGAAGCTGCACAAGAGAAGTTCAGACCAAGGAAAAGGCATATTTTCAGTTGAAAAGCAAAAAGAATCAATCACCAAAACAGAAGAGACTTGCCCATTCTGGCTGAAGGCAAGACAAAAAGCCAGTAAGCCTGCAAAAAATGAAAACTGTCCCAGACAGCAGAAGCAACCAATGTTTCCCAGTGACAGATGAAGAACAGAATCAGAACAACGAAGGTCAAAATACAGCAAAGGGAGATGAAGTTCTTCTCACCTCATAATCCATTTCCAGACAAGCAAACATCGGGTTTTCAAACCCCACATCGACTCCCACCACGTGGTAGACCAAGGTATTGGCCTTGTGGGCTTCCAGTGGGGAGGAAATGGTGAGTCGAGCAGCAGCATCTCTGTTCAGGATATACACCAGCTTCTGCTTTTCAATGGCACCTGCAAGAAAGGACAACAGCACGTGAAGCCCATTACTTGATAATCAAATCTGACCATACCTGCAGCCCAAAATCGAGTTGTAACTTGGCAAGAGAACATTAGCATTACTCCAGCTGAAGCTCACCAGTGGTGTTTATCTCTTTGCCACCAATTAACCTTGAATGTCTCATTTTAAATCTTTCAGATTGCAAGCAGAAAATGACAACTTCAGCCCTTTAAAGCCAAAGCCTGACCCTTTGAGCTACATTCACCTGGCCCAATATTCAAGTACAATGGCTTGAGGCAGATCTACTTGCTCTTTTTATCACACAAGAGATGACAGACTGCAAGGAAGCAAAGACAAACAGAAGCATCTAGATGTTCTGCTATTTAAAGCCAGTTGGTATGACAACTTTTCCACAGAAATATTTTAACAAAGAAAATGTATTCTTGCTTGACATACAACATCCACAACATAAAAAACACCACTCAAATATCAACATGAATGGCACAACTGACTGTGCTACTTTCTCACCCAGGAAAACCAAACGTGTTAGAAAATAAATAATATTATTGCTATTCCCAGTATAAAGACACACTGGTAAACTACCAGTATGCACTGCACAGACCAGGCTAGCAAACTGAGAAAGCTCCATATACCTTGTGCCAAATCTTACTAAAAAAATTCTCCCAAGCGTCCTTCTACCTGTGAAGCCTGATCAGAAATGCATCTGGCTGTCTCCATGAGACATCTCAGAAAAGAGACATGAACTCAGAACATCATTTCAGGCCATGGGAACTGACTGGCTACACTGTGGCACTGACACCTGCAATCCCATCCTCTCTCCCACACACCACACCTCAGGGCTCTGCACACTGATCTCTTTCCAACTTGTTTTGGTTCAGCATTACAATTTATTTGTGCAATTCCACCAGCATAAGGAACAATTCTGAATGCCTGCGTTCTCCTTGACACAGCTCACAGCCTAAAACAATTATATTACAATTCCAATTACACCTGGCAGAAACTTGCTCCAAAACAAACACCCACAGGACACAAGGTGACAGAGAGACTCACTGATCATGACGGCGCGGCCCTTTGGGTCCACAGCCAAGTACTGGCCTGGAACGATTCTGCGACATCCGCTCTTGCCAAAGGTTTCCTGGTGGATCTTCTCAAAGACGTTCTTGGAGGGCTGGTACTCCAGAATGACGATGCGCCCCGAGTCGCTGCCCACCACGATGTAGTCCTTGGTGCCCCCGGTCAGCCTGAAGGCCATGAGGGACCGGATGACTCCAAACACTTCCACGGTCAGCAGAGTGTGAACCTTCCCTGTGTTGGGATCAGGGCGGAGTAACTCCAGGATCTTGCCCCGGGAAACAACAATTTCTTGTTGTTTGGTTCCTGAAGAACCCAAAACACGAAACAAGTCAGCAACAGAACACACAACTCCAACAGGTGCTACAAGGGAAGAAGAGTGAACTTCCAAATGTCAATTTTAAGACTACCATGGAGAAACTCAAAGAAACTTATTCACCACGTTATGTACGACCATTGTTTGAACACCTTTTAACACATCAGAAAACTGGTCAGAACACTAAACTGAATTAGACTGATAAATAATCAAGCCAGACTTCTCTCAATCTTTCCACAAGCTACCACAGCTCAATTAAGATTCAAGAGCAAATGATAATGTACCAGCAAAAAAAACCCAGAGGTACCAAAATAAAGTGTAAAACACTTTTTTTTTTTTTTTTTGTACTACCCAAAAAAACCTCAAGCCAAGTCATACAGAGGGAGAAAATTACCTGAAAAATTGCCATGGATGGCAAAGCTAATGCCTGTGGCACGCTGCAACGTTAGGTTGTACAGAAACATGTTGGCAACAGATTTGCTTCAGCTTATCGTAGCTCTGGTAATTCTGCAACAAGTAACACAAAATAACAAACTTCTCAAATGCAAAACCTTTCATCCAGCAGAGAGAACCGCTGCCCTCCCGTGTGTGCACGGATCCCTTCACGCAGGAGCCCGACTGCCACCCCGCTATTCGGTGTTTATTAGCGCCACGAGGCAAAAGCTGCCCCAAGGTGTCCCGGGCGCCAGCTGAACTCCGGGCGGCTGAGCAGGACTGCCAGTAATTACTGCTAATTAGTCGCGGCTTCAGCTTTTCAGGAACCAATCACAATTAGGGAAGCCCTCCGGGATCCCCGCGCCGTTACACATCTCTGACGCCGCCGTTTCATTGAACGCCAGTGCAGCCACCCGCAGCTGCTCAGGGCCGACTCCTCTCCCTGAGGCGGGAGGCAACCCCAGCACCAACCGGCTGCCCCGGGCCGGGGAAACCGGCCCCGGCCTTGCCGAGGCCCCGGCAGGGCACGGAGCCAGCAGCTCCCCGCGCTCTGCGGAACGCCCGCCCCGGGAACCGGCCACAGGTCACTGCCCGGCCCGGCCGCCCTCACCCGGCCCAGGCCCCGAGGGGTCCGCGACGCTCCCCCTCCACAAACCAGGGGCTCGTCCCTGGCGCGGAGCCGCCGCCGGGGGGGCAGAGCTGCGCTCACCGTACAGATGGCGGCGGATGCTGCTCCGGCCTAGGCGGGCGCGCCGCCGGCCCCCTCCGCCATCAGCGCCGCGCCTGCGCGCTGCCCTCCCGCGCCTTCTCCATGGGGCTTTCCGCAGTCCGGCGCGCGCGCGCTCCGTGTGGCGAGAGAGGCTGCCCAAAGAGGTGCCCGATTGATCGCGGCGCTATGGCAGCTGCCGCCTGCATTCGGAACCCCCCCCAAGAAAACCCTCAGCGTCCTCCTAGCATGGGGATCTGGAGGAGCGTTACCTTCCCTCGCTGCCGGGCGGAGCCGAGCCGCTCCAAGGCTGAGGCACCGCCTTTGACGGTCCCGCCGGGCCTCACGGCGGTATCGACCGCGTCATCTGTGCCAAGATGGCGGCGGCCACGGTGCCGGGGCCGAAGGCGCTGCCGGGCGAGAGTGGCGGCCCCGCCGCCTCCGCCCTGTCCATGGAGCGGATCCAGTCGCTGACCGATCTGGCGGACCTGGAGGCCGCCTACAGCCGGCTGTGTGAGGAAGAGGTGTGTGGGGCCGGGCAGGGGAGGCAGCGGGGCCCCGAGAAGCGGATAGCTCGCTGTCGCTGTGCCCCTCATGGTTGCATACTCTCTAGATGTGTTTGATACGGACTTAGCCGCCCCTGGAGCCCGGCCGGGGGTCGGTGTCGCCTCCGCGGGTCCCTGAATCGCGATCAGCCTGGAGATTCTGGGATCTCGTGCACTGGAAGCCCGGCCAAGGGAGGAGTTTGTGGGTTATCTGACTTAAAAGTGGTGTGATGAGGACTCCAAACCCGATGCTTTCAAATAGAAAAAAATAGATTTAGAGGATTAAAAAGAGCTTAGAAAGGATTTATTTACCCTATGAGCTCTTGGAAGCACTAATGCCTTGTGTCCTTGGCTTGGGTGTAGGGTGTGTGATAAATTGCTGGTCTGGAGGAGAGCTGAAGTCACACAACACCTCCTTCATTTTTTTATTTTTTCAGAAAGTCGTGCAGGAAGAGCTGGACGGCCTCCTGGAGCAGCAAAGCACTATAGAGAATAAGATGGTTGCTCTTCATCGCATGGGGTTAGTGTTCCAACCCCTCCTTCCTTCTCCTTGCTGCATGACCCAGATACTCCTTTCAGTGTTGTAGGGGAAGCACATCCATTCTCAGAAAATGCCAGACTTTAAATCAGTTGTGGTAGAGAGCATGAGTTGGATCCTCATCCCCAGGTGCCCAGTTCTTCTCAGCAGCACTGACAGCTGTGCCCTCACCCAGACTGACCCATTCTGGTGTAGGCTGAGAAGCCTGTTGAAAGTGTCCCCTCAGAGGCTGCCAGGTTTCAGCATCAATTGTTGGATCAGGTGTCTTGTGCCAGGCTGTCTACAGGTGTGAACAAATATTACTGCCTCTTCAGGTCAGGGTGAACTTGTGCAGGCAGGCTGGAAAATCATCCTAAATGGCCTTGTGCCTAGCAGATGCTCAGAGGAAAGGCTTGCAGTCTTCACCTCCACTCCTGAAGTGGAGAATGTCATAAGGGCCCAGTGGTTTGTTGATGCCCTGTGTGGTAGCAAGGCACAGTTGGTCTCTGCAGCCTCTTCCAAAGCAGCCAGTCTGTTCCTTTCTCCTGCTTTGCTCCCAGAGGAAGGGAATGAAATGAGTGAGAGTATTGTGACAGGACCAGCTGTATCTGGAGGAAGAGCCATGCTCTTTGCACACCATCTGGGTGGTTCCTGGTGCATCTCACGCTCGGTTCCGTGTGTTGCCAGCCCCAAGCTGCAGCTGATCGAGGGGGATGCCCAGCAGCTGGCAGGGATGATCACCTTCACCTGCAACCTGGCCGAGAACGTCAGCAGCAAAGTGCGGCAGCTCGACCTTGCCAAGGTAGCTGGGCTGAGGGGGCTGGAACTTGTCACCACCAAGCAGTGTTCTGTGCTCGCAGCACACCAGATGTGCCCTGCCTTTGGTGGGCAGGTGGGCTGGAAACTGCTGTGGTTTTGATTTTAGCTGTGTCTTTCTGGGCTCCTGGGTATTGCATGATATGAGACTGGTGGAATGATAGAATGGTTTGGGCTGGAAGAGACCTTAAAGCTCCTATGTTCCCAGCTCTCCTGCAGTTGACATGGACACCTTTCACTAGACCAGGCTGCTCAGAGCTCCATCCAGCCTGGCCTTGAACACTTCCAGGGATGCTCCTCCATATAGTGGCTGGTTCTCCAGCATCCCCTTCTGTCCACGCAGCTTCTGGTAGAATACCCTGAATAGGGTGACTAGCAGTCTTGGCAGCTACACAGTGCTAAGGACAGTGGAGATTGTCACCCAAGCCAGGTCAGGATTCTGGGCTGTTCTGTTCCTTGTCTGGGGACAGGCTGAGGGGTGTCAATGCCAGCACTTGGCACAACTGCACAGATCAAACAGATAATGTGTGGTGTCCTCTCTGGTCTCTGCCTGTTTGTTACAGAGAACTGTGGCCTCCAACTTCAGCCTCAGTTTTGACATATGCTGTTCATCCTGCAGAGCCACTGGTCTTAGCACTTTTTAAGTAGTGTGGGATTTTTGCTTACATAGTAGTTGTGCTGTATAGAGAAGTATTGCTGTCTGTTTTTCCCTCGCACTGTCTTCTGACAGTTCCCTCTCCCTGGTCCATCCCACAGCTGAAGGCATTACTGGTTGCCTTTCTTTCAGAACCGGCTCTATCAGGCCATTCAGAGAGCTGATGACATCCTTGACCTGAAGTTCTGCATGGATGGAGTTCAGACAGCCCTGAGAAATGAAGACTATGAACAAGCAGCAGCTCATATCCATCGCTATCTGTCTCTGGACAAGTCTGTGATTGAGCTCAGTCGTCAGGGCAAGGAAGGTAAGCACTGTTTGTGAGGAGATGCTGATGAGTCACCTTTCCAATGGATATTTAGAGGCTGCTCATTTCCCATGGGTTGCTTCAGCCCAATAGACAAAGCAGAAAATCTAATGCTGGCCAGAGATCTTAGTATTTTGTAGACTGACTTAGGGGTGAAGGTTTTTGAAGCATTATTACACCAGAATTATCGTTAATTTAAAAGGAAGTTCCTGGTACATAGCTGTAATAATATTTCAGGTGCTAACTAAGCACAGGACAAAAGGAGAAAATGTTCAGGTCAGAAGTGAGTGAGGGAGAAGGTTCTGTCAAGAATTCTTCCTGTGTCACGGTGTGCTACCAAGCAGAGCAATTGGAAATGAGGAAGTAAATTACTAGATTCCTAAGAGGAAAATCCCAGTGGATGTGTTGTCGTCCTTCATGCAAAATCACAACATTACATCATGCACCAACCTGTCTGTCTGTGCCTGTAGAGGAATTCCAGTGCGTCTTCTGCCTTCTCAGCATGGGGCTGCACAGTGCTGGGGAAAAAAGTAGCCCTTGATACAGTATTAACATTGTGCTGTCGCTTTTCCCTTTCTTTTCTGCCCTTTTGACCAGGGGGAATAATTGATGCCAACCTGAAACTCCTGCAGGAAGCGGAGCAGCGTCTGAAGACAATTGTTACAGAGAAATTTGACACAGCTATGAAGCAGGGAGACCTGCCCCAGGTGGAACGGTTCTTCAAGATCTTTCCTCTGCTAGGCTTACATGAAGACGGGCTGAGCAAGTTCTCTGAGTACCTCTGCAAGCAGGTAACAGGCTCTGTGACACCCAGGGGAAAGCAAAACCCAGTCTCTGTCAACAGATGTTTTGGAAGGAGATTTTGGTAGTGGCTTGTTCACCTTAAAAAAGTAGCACTGGCCTTGGTTCATATCTCTCCCTGCATTTGCATGCTGGGATGGGCTTTCTGGTGTCTGTGTCTTGCTCTGTGCGCTTGCTTAAAAATTATCCAATGAGCCTGGAAAGAGAAGAACAAGTTTCTGCCTTTCCTTGAGCCTTGAGTTTTCCACAAGAGAGGAAAGGATCCCTGTTCAAAGGAGGAGCAACAGCAATGGCTCTTGCATTGGGAAGGCCAATGAAAGCTCTCTAGGGCAAGGACAGAGGACCTGTGGGTTGAGGATACCTTTGGGTGTTCAGCTGACTGGTCCTGTTGCCATGCAGGTGGCCAACAAAGCAGAAGAGAACCTGCAGCTGGTGATGGGGACAGACATGAGCGACCGTCGAGCTGCTGTCATCTTTGCAGACACCCTGACACTCCTCTTCGAAGGTAATCTGCCTTTCCTCCTTCCTGATTGATTGCAAATAGTCCGTGATGAGACTGTCAATCAATTTAAATGCTTTTAATTTTAGCTCACAAAATGCCTCATTCCCCTTTGAGCTACAGGTGTCTCACTCAAGGGACAGAGACACAACCAGTAGGATTTATTCTAACCAGGAGAGGGCATCACAATAAGCAAGTTTTCCTATGTACATCTTGTACAGAAACCCTGGAGGTTTCTTCAGGCTTGCAGCTCTCCAGACAAACAAATCAGATCCCTTAGGGATGAGCAGCTGTTGGTGCCTCCAGGCCTGGCTCTTCAAGAAGCACCATGGGAACTTGAAAGCAGAGAAGGAAGGGAGAGAAGGGAATACGAATGCTCTGTGGGAATGCCACAGACAGTACTTGAGATCCCATGGTGATTAACCACCTTCTCTATGAAATCTGCTCTAGTTCCATGCTGCACTCCTGCCAAGTTACTCTCCCAGCCTGGCACCAGTAGAGCTTTCTTGGCAGTAGTGTTAAAAGCAGGGGGAGCATTGCTAACTGTTGGAGCAGAGTGTTTGTGAGAAGAAGGCAATATTGTAGAGATGCTTCCTTGGAGATGGGCTTTTCCTCCAAGGAGTTCTTGCCTTTGCTAATGCTTGCTCTCTGCAGCAAGTGTGTGCCCAAGAGCCATCCCTGGGCTGATTTTTCCCTGTAGCCTTGCAGGTGCTGTAAGCTGGGGCTGCGTTTGGGTGGCAGTTGTGCCCCAGTTGTGTGGCTTCATCCTGGGAAAACTTCATACCTGGTATCTTGCTGGGCTGAAGGGCAGCTGGCACACAGGGCATGGTAGGAGTTCTCTTTAGGGACAGAGAGATGGCTTCTGCTCCAGGAGATTTGTACATTATCTGTGGAGTGAGTGATCCTTTTTTAGGTGTGGTCTGTGGACCTGTGTAGCTGTGCTGTGCTCTGGGAACTGCTGGTTGAGTGTCTCTCCTCTCCCTGCAGGGATTGCTCGCATTGTGGAGACCCACCAGCCCATCGTGGAGACCTACTACGGGCCAGGGAGGCTCTACACCCTCATCAAGCACCTGCAGGTGGAGTGCGACCGGCAGGTGGAGAAGGTGGTGGACAAGTTCATCAAGGAGAGGGACTATCACAGGCAGGTCAGAGCAGTGTGAGGCTGCCTCATGCAGCCAACTGTGCCCTCCATCCAGTTCTGTGGGGCTCCCACTGCCATAGAGGCAGCAGAGTTTGACCTTGTGTATTGAGAGAATCCTTGCTTTACTCCTTATTTACCCTGATAGCTGAAGGGGTTCAGTCTGTAGCTGTGCTTTCTGATGCAGAGAAGGATTCATTTGGAGCATGGCAAATGCACCCTGGGCACTCTTTGCTGTGCAGGTCTGTAGGGTGCTTTCAGTACACTTTCCCCACTGTTTTGTCCCTGCTTAGATGCAGGGCTGTTGTTACTGTCTCGTGGTCACATACCTGAGTGCCTCTGGTTAAGTCCCATCACACCACCCTTCCTGGAGGGATGAGCTCTGCCTTGGAGGAGGAGGAAGTGAACTTATGTGATTCCCTTCTCTGGCAGTGCTTCCTGCAAAGCATTCCTATTACCCCCAGAGAGTACAAGTCATCAGCAAAGACTCCCTTTCTTTTTTGGTTGCAGTTCCAGCAAGTCCAGAATAGCATGATGAGGAGTTCTTCTGCAGAGAAGATTGAACCAAGGTACAAAGAAAAGCTCTTTATGCTCTCTAACCTTTCACTCTTGAGTTGTTATTAACACTACTTAACATTTAGATAACTCTCCCACTCTTCCAGAAGCTTTGTGGGTATTAATTTTAGAAATCCAATTGTTAAGTGCCCTTCATTGCCCTTCTATAAAGGAAACTTCTGTAGTGGGGCTTTATTTTGCTTAGTCATTAATTCTAAGCCTTGGCTCTAAGCATTCCTGGAGGTTTGTCGATATCACTGCTCATGAAGGACTGAGATTTTAACTGCCTGTGCCCACTACCCTTTCATGCCAGAGTACAGTCCTTGGAGCCCACAGAGCAGCTCTCTTGACAGATAATTTATGACAGAAACAGGAATAAATCTTTCGATCTTACCTTATCTGTGCTGCTGCTGCAGCAGCTCCATACCATCAGTTTCTTGACAAACTGCAGTGCTTTCAATCTCCCTCTTTTTCTTCTTCTCGTAAATATTTACATAACCCTTAATCAAGGCCATTTGAAAGTGCACCCAGCCCTTCTGGGACTGCCTGACTTAGAAACATCCCTTGAAAGAAAACAGGTTCCTCAAGAAAGATCTGTCTGTGAGCCTGCATAATTAATATTTCAGCAGTAATATCTACTTACTATTTGCTCTGAGTAACTCTGCATACATTCCAGTTTTCTGATTTTTTTATTTTTCATCTGTAAAATAAAGGTGATGTTTCCTTCTCCCACTTGTGCACCATGAGGCTTCAAGCAGGATTTGTAAAATACTTCTGTGCACACTGATGAAAAAGCTGATGTGTCAGTCTTTCTATTTTTCAGTCATCTCTGATCTGAACACTGTGTTCTGCATTGTAACATGCTTTTTTTGTCTCACATTTCCTGAGCTGTTGAGCTTAAACAGATTCTTCATCATCTGCAGAGAAACACATGAGTCTTTGCACAAAAACACATACGTGGAGATAGCAGGGACCAGGCATTTCTAACACTGGCTACATAGGGCTCATGGAATTGTAGCAAAATTGAGGTGGGGAAGGACTGATCTCTAGTCAAACCTCCCACTCAAAACAGGGCTCATTTTGAAGTTACATCAGATTGCTTTGAGTCTTGCAGTCCTTAGCACTGTGATTTCAATGTGGATATCCTCAGATCTATGAGGAAAAAGAGGGGGAGTGTTGCTAAATCTTGGAGTAGAGTTTGTGAGAAAAAAACCAATATTATAGAGATACCTCCTGGGGGAGCTTTTGGGGGATATTTTGATTGTGTGTGTGCATGCTTTGCACATACCAGTTATTCTGCTGAGCTTTGCCACTCAGCGGCACAGATGGGAAGGGGCAGTACTGGTCTCATAGTAAGAGAACAGAGAACACACTACTTAACTGAATTAAATTAGTGCCTCTCCTTTTGTAGTCTTGCTGTCTTGATTCTTGCTATTTCTTCCAGGGAGCTTGACCCCATTTTAACAGAAGTCACTCTGATGAATGCCCGCAGTGAGCTCTACTTGAGGTTCATCAAGAGACGAATAATAGCTGATTTTGAGGTGGGAGATGCCATGGCCTCAGAGGAGGTGAAGCAAGGTAACACCTTGAGTACCAATACTCATAGGCTCTGTTTATCAAAGCCACAAATGGAGATATACCTGAGTTAGTGGCAGAGCAGAGTGACACAGGGTCTGCAAAGACACTTCAGGAGCACTCTGTGGAAGATAATTGCATAGCCTAGACTTTCCAAATCTGTTTTCAGCACTGGTTGTTCCCTCTAACAGGAAAAGCAACATTAAGAATGATTGTAGAGTATAACAGAGTAAAGTCCCCAAGGAGAGGAAGAGCCATTTGGTCACTGCAGACACAAATCCTAAAGGTGGAGGCCATGAAAAAAAAGGCTCAAGGTTTTGGTACTCTGTAGAGCTCTGGAAATCACTTTAGTCACCTGCAAAATTCAGCTCAGCAATTTCAGCTCCACAGCTGAGGCTTGTGATTTGTTTTAGGCTGGGCTTGGCAGGTGTGTGTCTGTTGGGTCCCAGGGACAAGCAGCCCTGGGTTCCTGCTGATAGGTCTCTCTTTTGTTCCACAGAGCATCAAAAATACCTGGACAAGCTCCTCAACAACTGTCTGCTGAGCTGCACCATGCAAGAGCTCATTGGCTACTACATCACCATGGAGGAATACTTCATGAGGGAGACTGTCAACAAGGTGGGGAAAACCTCTCAGATGCCTTTCTCTGTGTGCTCCTCAGTCCTCTGGTGGGCATCCCAAGGGAGGGGTATGCATACATGGCAAATCTGCAGTTGTTGGGAAAGTCTTTTGTTTCCCTTGGCTTTGAAAAGCAAGTGGTTGTTTCTGAACTTTGACTTCAGACATACCCCAGGTGTCTTCCAGGTCAATGGGCTACTGCAAACTAGTCTGAGTGGTGCCAGCCACACAGGGTGCAGTTGCACTCAGGGGGAAGTGGGCAGATGAGCAGTTTGGTCTCTCAGCACTGCTGGGCTGCTGTTGCTCAGTGAGCTCAAGGCACTGAGACAGCTTTCTTTGCAGGCTGTTGCCATGGACAGCTATGAGAAGGGCCAGCTCACCTCCAGCATGGTGGATGATGTGTTTTATATAGTGAAGAAGTGCATTGGGCGTGCTCTGTCCAGCTCCAGCATAGACTGTCTCTGTGCTATGATCAACCACTCCACCACTGAGCTGGAGTCTGACTTCAGGTAATGGAATCACACCAGGTTCATTGTAATGTGCCTCCACCTCACTTTCTGCAAACAGGGGTTGTTGTCAGATGGTCTTCCTTGTGTTCTTTGCCTTTGAACCTCTGGCTTGTCATCTCCATGGAAGATCCTTGTAGGAAGCAGTAGCAGATGTGGGAAGCTGGATCTGGGCATCTTTTCTCACAGTAGTGGTGATCCACCTGTAGGATGAATAGAGAAAAGAACCTGATGGCCCAAAATCTCTGTGAGATGGAGTTGCCTTGTAACATTGGGGTACTAGCCTGCTTGAGGGTACATGATCACCCCCCTGCTTGCTCTCTGGGTTACTTGATGACTCAAACTTGGGTGAGACTGCAGAAATTGTCCTGCTATTTTTCATTCCATTGTGAGAATGAGGAACTGTGTCTGAAGACAGCAGGCAGCTGCAGACAGTATATTCAGGAAAGCTCAAAAACTGGTTGGCTGTGTTTTTCTTTCAGCATTCTGATACTGTCAGGAGATACTTGCCAGCCTTTTTTCCCCCTTTGAAGTTCCACTACCTTGTTCAGGTCAGATCTCAAACGGAATGCTCTCCCCAGGCACAGAGCATAATTTTCTTTTTGCTTGCTCTAAACCCTGGTGTGTTCTGCTTGCCTACAGGGAGGTTCTGTACAACAAGCTGAAGCAGGGCTTCCCAGCCACGACCTTCCAGGACTTCCAGAGAGGGGTGACCAGTGCTGTGAACATCATGCACAGCAGCCTGCAGCAGGGCAAGTTCGACACCAAAGGCATTGAAAGCACGGATGAGGCCAAGCAGTCCTTTCTGGTGGGTTTGGTGGCTCTTCTGGTATAGAAGGATGATGAGGAAAAACAGTAAACTGTCTTGAACTCTGTACTAGCTGGGGATTCAGCACATGTGCTCCATTGCTGGAGTTTAGCTTCATGCAGCTCAGTGAATCTGCAGTGCTTTGATCTCACAGTAGCAGCTCTGTCTCTTAACTACTGGTATTTCAGTCCATACTGTTAGCAGGGCATGGATAAAATGTGTGGATTTGGGGGTGAGGTGCTGGGAAATTTCATTTAATCCAGCTTGGGTTTGTTTTGGGTTTTTTTCAGGTGACCTTAAACAATGTGGAAGTCTGCAGTGAAAACATCATGACCCTAAAGAAGACTTTGGAGGTGCAGTCTATATTCTTTGTTGGTTTTTCCTCAATCAAATTTGTAATATCCTCCCTTGGCAGAGGCAGGGGTCAAGGAAACCATCTGGACTTTGATATGCCTGAGATCCTGAGGTCTTTGCCCTCCAGCCTTAGGGAAGGAATTTTGAGCTGGCAGAGCAATTTCCGGCTGATAGTAGCAGCCAGAAATACCAGTTCCTCCAGCCTGACTAACCTGGTGCAGGAACAACCATGTGTGCATCATGGAGAGTCTGCAGTTCTCTGGTGCTGGGCTAGACAGCTCCTGGCTTCTTGCTGTCCTTCCTTCCTGCAGCTGGAGCCAGCAGCCTCTGCCTTTGCAGGAGCAAGAGTTGGGCCCCTGTCCTATCCCACATGCTGGTGGGCAGCCAGAGCTCAGCAGCACAAAGGAATAAAAACTGCCCAGGTTATTAATTTGCAGCTTGCTCATGGATCTCTTCCCTGCAGAGTGACTGCAGCAAACTGCTTAGCCAAGGATTCGGGGGTGAGCAAGCACAGGCCAAGATTGAGAGCTGCCTCTCGGACATGGCTGCTGTCTCCAACAAATTCCGTGACCTGCTGCAGGTGAGTGTCCCTCCAAACTGCTGCTGCCTTCCAACACTGGCTGCTGGTGTCTTCAGGGAGAACTCTGGCAGGAATCACTTCAGCCTAGGGCCAGGCCATGTCTGACTCCAGGAGTGCTGGGTAGGGTGCAGGAGGGAGCAAATCAGTCAGCTTTGAGGCATGGAAACAGCCCCAGCCCGTTTACACAGCCACACCAGCTGGCAGCTGCATAAAAAGCACTGGAAGCAGCTGCAGAGCCAGAAGGAATGTTGCTTCATTTGTCTTCACTCAGCATGGAATTGCAGTTGGTTCAGCACTTTCAGGAAAAGAAATATTAATAGCATTTCCATCTCCTCCATTCTCCCTCATGGCACAGCACACTGTCAAGTTGTCCACAGCCTCACTAATGCTGAAGACAGGCTGTTGGTGGAGAAGAGCTGCCCTTTTCTCAGGTTTCTCCTTCTTTCCCAAATGCAAATAGCCCTCAGCATGGAGCAGAGGACTCTGGCTAAATCCAGTTTCCTGTTGCATGCTGGGGCCTGCTGTCCTAAAATGTCACAGTGATCTCTGGCAGGGAGAGAAGCAGGAAGACCTAGTAGCTCATGTGGAAAGAAACCGAGCAAAGGAGAATATTTTGAACCAGGTTTGCCTTTGTACTTCACAGAGGGGTCAGATTATTTTTTGTTTGGCTTTGAATTCAGTGCAGGCAGATGCCTTCAGTTCAGCACTGCCAGCAATCCCTCTTGAGGACTGTGGTCAGTATTGAAACCAAAGAGCTTATCAGTAAGGAGTGAAACTCTCCAGTCTCACTGGTTTTAAAAGTGGCTGCAAAGCAATCTAGAGGCTGAGGAGGAAGCTCCTCTGCTGCCTTAGTCACACACATGCTGAATTTGCCTCAGAAAAGGACAATTGCCAGCAGGGCCTTCTCAGAAATGCCAGTTGTAGTTAAAATCTTCTATCAAATGCCAGTCAGAATCGGTACTGACACAGTTTCATACTGAGTGAGCTTTCGTGACACCTTGCTGAGCCAAAGAGGGGTGGCTGGCAGGAGAGGGCTTTAAGAGCTCTCATCACAGGGGACAGAACAGCCTTTGCTGACAGCCTGCTGCTCAGGGGAGATGGCATGTGCTGGGGTTATGATTAATTCAGGGAACTAACTGTGGTTACAGCTTTTATCTTCCTTTTAGATTCTCCTACTGAGCTAAGCTGCAGTGGGGGTGGGAGGCATCAGTTGAGTTCAGTCACAGTGCCCTGGCTGGTGCTGAGTGAAAAAATGGAGTTTGCATTTTTTCCTACCTCAGGTGCCTCGCTCCTGCCAGGAAATCTGTAGCTGTGTGGGATGGGATGGGGAAGCACAAGCCCTTCAGACCACACTCCAAGTCAGCACAACAGCAGCTTCTGGGCCAACATCCTTCCTTCTCTTGTCATGGTGTCTCAGAGCCTTCCGGCACCAGAAGAGCGTGGGATCTGGGCCTTCTGGGTGCAGTTTCCTGTGCAAGTCTGTGGGCCAGTTTCCCAAGCTGGGAAGCAGCATCAAGACAGCCTGTTTGTAAAGATTTTGTGCCTCACTGTCCTTTCTTCTTGCTGTCTCGCTCAGGAAGGTCTCAATGAGCTCAACAGCACAGCCATCAAACCCCAGGTGAAGCCGTGGATCAACTTATTCCTCTCTGTCTCCCACAACATCGAGGAGGTGAGGCTCAGTGTTCTCTGCTTCCGGCTGTACTTGAGCACTCTGTCTTCTGTTCAGCAGCACAGTCAGAGCAACCACTGTTTCCTTCCCCTCAGTTATCTGCTGTTTCCTTGGCACAGAGCATCAGTAAAATACCCAGATCTTGCTCTGCAGCCGAGCCTGGAAAGGGACATTTGGCTACAGAGGCGCAGAAGGGATGAAGTGCTGCTCCAGGAGGGACCTCCTTTCCTGTCCTGTTTACTTCAGGCCATATAAACAACCCTTTCTACATTTCACTGTCAGGAGGAGTTCAGTGACTATGAGGCCAATGATCCCTGGGTCCAGCAGTTCATCGTCAATCTGGAACAGCAGATGACAGAGTTCAAGGTGAGAGAAGGAGGTGGCAGCCTGCCAGGCTTTGGCCAGACCTCCACGTGGCATCCTCCAGCTCTTTCCTTGCTTGGCAAGCAGAGGTGTCCTCCAGTGCCTTGCAGGGCTCTTAGGGATCCAGTCACTCCCTTCTCCTGCAACTTTCAAAGCCTGCTTGCAGGCCCCTCGTACCTGGATCACTTCTGTGGTGCTCCCCACTTGCCAAGCCTGCAAGTGCTTATTTGTGAGGTCTCCTAGCCTTGGGCTTTAGGGACCTCTGCTCAGTTTTTCCTGACAAGAATGACACAGGTTTCTGCTTCCAGGCTGGACTGTCTCCAGTGATTTATGATACTCTCACTGGTCTTATGACCAGTCTCATAGCCATTGAACTGGAGAAAGTGCTGCTCAAATCCACCTTCAGCAGGGTAAGCAAAACACTCCTCTCTCATATAGTCTGTCTTGACTGCAAACCCTCAGTAAAGGATGGGGCAGGGCAGATGCAAATATTACCCTCTACCCTCAAATATTACCCTATAAGAAACTCTCCAACTACCAGTGACTAGTTCAGGGACACCTTTACATCAGCACCCACAGGGACAAAGTGGGTTTGGTGATGGGACTGAGAAGAGCTGGCACCAGTAAGGGGACTGGGTTTTAAGGTGGGTCTAAACATAAGCCACTTAAACCTGCCATAAATGGTTTAACTGGGACCTGCCTGCTCAAAGACCTCCCTATGAGTTTAACTGGTGTCTTGGCACAACCCCATGGTCTGCTTGGAGAGTTAACACATCTCCCTCTGTGCCCACAGCTCGGTGGTCTGCAGTTCGACAAGGAGCTGAGGTCCCTCATAGCCTATCTCACCACAGTCACCACGTGGACTATCCGTGACAAGTTTGCTCGTCTTTCCCAAATGGCCACCATCCTCAACCTGGAAAGGGTGAGCTGCACTTGGTCTGCTTCTACTGGGGGATTGTGGGAACACCACTGCACTGCACATGGCTTTGCTCAGTTCATCCAGATGTCATCACACCTACAGGGTGTGGAGAACCTGGAGAAGTTTCCCCGTGTCTGATGGTGCTGGAGTTCAAACTTATCTGTGAGGACAGTCTGTGCTGAGCCATCTCTTACAGCTCCCCTCTTTTTCCAGGTGACAGAGATTCTGGATTACTGGGGTCCAAACTCGGGTCCGCTCACCTGGCGCCTTACTCCCGCCGAGGTCCGGCAGGTGCTGGCTCTCCGCATCGACTTCCGCAGTGAGGATATCAAGCGGCTGCGCCTGTAGTTGGCCGGTGCTTGGATCTGCACCACGCTGGAGCTACGGGCAGGAAGGTTGCAGTCCTGGAGCCTGCCCACATCCTGTACTGGGGCTGGCTGTTGGATGGTGTGGGAATGGGATGATGTCTGCCCTTCTGCTCGCATTCCTTGGAGCAAAGGGTTTTCCTGGGCCTGGCAAGGAGACCTGCCATCCTTCTGTGGGAGCAGAAACAAGGCACCAGAGGAATCTCTCATGCTGAGAGCAGGATGATGCTGTTTCTCAGAACACAGGCCAGTGCCTGCTCCTGACTCCCTGTGCTCTGCTGCCCTGCAGGAGGCCACAGGCCAGGGCAGGTGGGGGCTGGTGGGGTTCAAATATGGGTCTGCTGCTGCAACTGTGTTCCCTCTGTGCCCCCAATTTAAGGGGCTACTGGAGTCACAAATGCTGAGCCCTGGCTCTTTCCTGGTGGTGATGGGAACTGTTCTGTGGAAGAGGAAAGGAGTGATTTCCTTGGGAAGGTGCTTGGAAAATCACTAGAAAGCCTCTGAAGGAAGTGGGGCTGTGTCCCTGCTGGCTCTGTACAGCTACTCTGTAAATAAACCTCGCTTGGTTGAGTTGCAGTCTCCAGTGGTGTGTTCAGCTGTGGGCCTGGAGGGAGCTGGAGAGATGTGGTACAAGAGCTCTGCTCTGCTCCAGTTCTTCTCTTCTGCCCTGTGCCAGGGCATCCAGAGGCTCTTCCTTGTCTTGCCTGGCTGCCTCCTGTGGCTGCTGTCCTGCACTATCTCCCTCAGCCAGAGCCATGGAAGGGGAAGAGCAGCCCTTGTATGCAGGTTCTGTCATTCCTACCCCTGGAAAAGCTTTTCCCATGCAATGCTGGGCCTTTGCTATCCTGTGAAGAGAGAGCAGCCCTGCTAGGGACAGAGGGACACAAACACATGCTGAGAACAAGCTTTTTTATTCAGACTGCATGGACTAGTAACTTGCTTTCACTAGTCACTATTTCACTGCTGAAACAGTGCCTCAGGACAGGAGAGGGTCTTAATTCCACATCCAACTGCATCCCTGGTGCAGGAGCATTGCATGCTGAACAGTCAGCTTGGGTCCCTGCTGCTGGAAGAGCAGGAAAGTTCCTGCTAGACATAGTATCACAAATGTTAGCTTGTTCCCTTTGGAGAACTGTAAAAACTGGAGTGAAACACCAAAATCAGGCTGGAGGCCCTAGAAAACTGTCCCTGCAGCAAGGCCACCCAGCAGGGGTAGTATTGCCTGCCTACACAACTTGTCACAACTTCTCCAGGCTCTGGCTTTTGGGGCAAGTAGCAGCACAAAAAAGCCATATGGAGACCTAAGGCAGCTGCTGGAGCTGGCTGAAGAAGCTTCCCCTAAAGCAGTGGGAATTTCCCTGCACCTGTTCTGGATATCTGCCAGGAATGGGCCAGGGCTGAAGGCCTTCACATAGCCCTGTCCCCTCCAGGGTGAGCACCATCCTTTGTATCACATCCCACGACCTCCACAGAGAAACCACCCGTGTCCACTTCAATGCTGTGGATGCTGAAGTTGCCCAGTCCCTAGAAAAAGAGAGTCACAGGTTGGGGCAGGAGCCAGCAAAGGACTCCTCCTCACCTCCAAGGTCCCAGGGAGGGCATTGGAACAACAAACAATCACACCCCATGTGCGGTGGGGAGAGATGCTCCTCATGCTCTACATAAGGCTTCTGCAAGCTGCCTGCAACAGTGGGGGGCTTGCAGCTCACCTCAGTGTTTTCCAGGATCTGGTGCAAAGCTTCTTTCTGCCGAGGGGCTTTGGTTAAGATGTAAAGAAAGCCGCCGCCGCCAGCCCCAGCCAAGCACTGCCCGTAGGCGTAGGGCCGCAGAGCGTCCATCATGCGCCCCACGGCCAGCGGCTCGCAGCCCGGGGCCATGCACTTCTTCTGCTGCCAGTAGCAGTCCAGGCACTTGCCAAGGAGCAGTAGGTCACCTGCAGAGGAGGGAATATTGCAAATTACTTGTCTCTGTTTCTCACCCAAAGGGCAGAAACATGCTCAGCCCAAGCTAAATTTTCCATTCTCTTTTCCAGTTCCTCCCAGCTCTGCCGGCTAAGCAGGCAACCCCAGTCCTGTGACGTTGCTATTTTTAATCCTCCACAGGGGGAGGATGTGCTTGCTCTAATGCTCCAGCTTCCTCTCTGCAGCAGCCAAATAAACCCGCTGCACTGACCAGGCATGGCCCCCAGCCCTGTCACCAATGGTGCACTGCTAATCAATCAGATTCAGCACATCTAACTCCCTCAAAATCTTTGTTCAAGCCTGAATTTTAGGGTATTGCCTGGTGAGAGTGGGCTTGGAGGAGGATTTGAAGCTTTTGCAGCTGCAAGAGCCTGCATGCCTCAGCCTTCTTCCCCTCCGAGACTGCACAGCCTCTCCCTGGGAAAGTTTGTGTTTCTTAGCTGTTAAAAGGGCCAACCTGGCCTAGGGAAGGGGGCTCACACCTTGCCTCAAGGCCTGGGCACACTCCTCAGCATTGCTCACCAGCGCGTCAGCATTTTGCATGATGGAGGGCAGCCTGGCGTACCAGTTCCTCACCACATCCTGCAAGAGGCCAGAATGTCCCTGTCACTGTCCTCCTGGCTCTGGCAGCACCTGGGGAGGGAGTGCTGCATCCATAGCCTTTGGGTGCCAGCTCCCTCTGGGGTGGCAAAGCTCTGCACAAGGGGATGCCACCAAAGACCACAGGGGAAGCAGAGGCCAGCGCGTGACACCCAGAGGCACCCAGGTGTTACCTGGAGCAGGTTGCGGGCCAGGCGAGTCTTCCCCGTGTACACCAGCAGCAGGTGATCATTCAGAGTCTGGGTAAAACCATCAGGGACCAGGATCTGCTCCACTTCCACTCTGAGTGGCAGCTGGGCCTTCGACCTCCCGATTTTGATGCCGGGAATGAGCCCACCAACCTGGTCCTGCCAACCACCCCCTGCAGGGCAGAGGGTCATCAGTCACTGCTGGGACCCCCACCCTGTGGGTCAGCTGCTCCCCCAGGCCCTACCTGTTGTGAGCCTCTGCTCCAGGTGCAGCACAGCATGGATAAGAGACTCAGTGCTGGCAGCCTTCCCTGCTGCCCGGTACAAGGATGCCATCACTGCTCCTGCCAGGATGCTGCTAGTGCCTGCAGGGAGGACAGGTGGGGCCAGGGCAGTGAGGCACTGTTGTGACCCTGGGAGTTGAGGGGCAGCAAGGGGGATGCCTCATCCTGGTGCTAGCAGCAGGAGAGACTCCCAGGCACCAGTGAGGGACTACCCAGCCCCTTCCCTGCAAACCTACCGAGGCCAGACCCGTGGGGCAGCTTGGACCAGGTGTGCACCTCAAAGCCACCCCCAAAACTCTCCATCAGCTGGGCCCGCAAGGGTCTCTGTGAGGGGAACTGCACAATCTGAGTGCAGATAAAGGCAGCTTTGAGCAGGGCTCCTGAAAACAAAAAAGAAGTAAAGCTGATGCCTGCTGTGCTACGTGCTCCCTCATCCCATCGGCCCCAAAAAGGGCCATCCTGGCACCAACAGGACATCGCAGGTACAGAGCCAGGCTGGCAGGTGACCCCTCACCTGGTGCATGTGGCTGGCAGTAATCCTGTAAGTGCTCCAGCTCCCGGCATACCAGCTCTGCCACCACCTCGCCCTGTGGTGTCCCGCTGAGGCTGACGAGGCGCAGCTCCGGCTGGACGATGCGCCGCACCCGGGCGCCAACGGGCCGGCACCCATCCACCAGCACTGCCACGTCCACCACGGCCCCCCCGTGCTCGTAGGTGATGGGGGGAGTGTCACTCCAGCCACCTGACAACATTCACCATCAGCCTCCTGGGGCACTCTTACTCCTGTTCCTCCAGCACCACAGGCATGAGAAGGATCTTATGACTCAGGGAACGTGCTCACCAGAGAGGTCCAGGCGGGCTGGACACACCGCCTGTACCCAGTGCCCCAAGGGTGGCAGCTCCACCTGTTCCACGGTGATGAACTGGCATGAGGACATCACTGCCTGCCGGACGAGGATCTGCTCGGCCCCCTCATAATGCCGAGCTGCTCTCACCAGCAGAGCCGGCCTGGGATAAGAGAAATGCTGAGCCCACTGCCACATCTCCATGACAGTACCAATGCCAGGAATGGGAATGGGGCAGCTGCCTCTTGCCAGTCCCAGCCTCACCGGCTCATCCACTTCTGCCGCTCAGCAGCCAGCTCCTGGACACCACCAGCGATGTCCCCGCTCTCCAGGCGCCCAAAAGCTGAGGCCCACTCCCTGTTGGCAGCAGGACCACTCCTCAAGCCCCCTTCCCCTTGTGCCATGCAGCCCAGGACCTCAGCAATACAGGCAAGTGCCCGTGCTGCAATACCAGCATCGCTGGCCGTGGAGGCAACTAGAAAATAAAATAAAAGGAGGTTGCAAAGCACAGCCAGGCTGCACTGCACCCCAACCAGCTTCTGCCATAAGCTATCCCCAGGGGAGTGGGACTTGAATGGCTTGCACCCACCCAGGCTTGTTGGATGCCCTGCAGGTACACCCCTGCAATAGGGGGGGATCATTGAAGGCAGTGGGGATCACTGAACAGTCCTGATAATGAGAGATGCAGCTCACGAGTCCAGCTCACCTTCATCCAGCGTGCCCAGCACGGCCTTGTGGTAGCCCTCATGGACGGCGCTGCGGGCAAGCGGCAGGAGGCTGCTGTCCTGGCGCCCCAGCAGCACCCGCCGCACCTTGTGCTGGCCCTGCAGGAAGAACAGGGCCTGACGGGCGCCCAGCTCAGCTTCTATGTCCAGGCAGGGCAGCAGCTCCTGCCAGGACATACGCCAGGCCGTTCGCCAGCGCACCAGCCACTCACTGGCCACGGTGGCCAGGCCCAGCAGCCACAGCACATCCTCCAGCCCCAGCGCCTCGCGGGCGTGCAGCACCGGGAAGAGCCGGGCGCTGAGCAGGCAGCGGCTCCTCCGCGGGGTCTCGGCATCCCAAAGGTCCCCCTCCCTGAAGGAGGGAGAAACCATCATCACTGCCCTGGGGCTCAAAGACACCTTCCATGGGGTGCTAGAATGTGGGATGGGTTGGGGTGGTCAAGACACCTCAGGAGCTGGGTCTCCTCTCCCACTCTGACATGTGGCACCTACCGTACACCCGTCCGTTGGAAAAACTCAGCCCAGGGAACGTTCAGGTAGGTGGCTTTTTCCACAGGGCTCTGCAGGGACACAGAGGGGCTGATCACTCTTTGTCTTCCCTGGGAGCCTTGTGTCACCTCACTGCCCCCGCACCTGCCAGTCGTCAAGGCGGCCGGTGAGAGTGAAGACGCGGCAGGGCAGGTCACGCAGCCGGACGTGGTGGCCCTGCAGGACAATATCACGCAGGGGACAGCCCCGCAGGGCTGGTGAGGAGCCCACGTCAAGGCCCGAGAGGAGGCAGCCAGGACCGATCACCAGGGGACCCTGAGGAAGAAGCAACAGTGGTAGGGATGGTCCCCAAATCAGAACCAAATCCTGACCTTGGAATGGGACAACCACCCCAAGAGACAAGCTGGTGCCAGCACAAGTAAGGTGGCAGGATGTAATTTTGTCATAAGGCTGCAGAAACACAGACTACAGAAATTCAGGCCAGGCAACAGCCTGCAGGGCTCACAGCTGTAACAGAGCCCCCAAAGGAGAGGGTCCACCCTGGTTCCCAGCTCAGGACAGGCCAGAAGTGACAGCCTCATCCCCTTGTTTGCAGAGGGTGACAGCCACCAAGGTGCCCAGCACCAGCCAAAAAGCAGCCCCAAAGAGGAAGGGCACCCCAAATTTCACAGCTGTGGTTCCTTCATCCTAAGCAGCAACATGTCACCCTGCTGCCCATTCAGTGCACTGGGAGATGTGCATCACCCCCATCCTAGTCAGGTACCTGGAGGTGACAGTGCTGGATGACACTGCCAGCTGCCAGCTGCACAGCTCCTTCCAGCAGGCAGTTGGTGACTGAAGAGCCATCCTCCAGGAGACAGGGCTGCTGCCAAGGGCACAGAGACACGTGAGACCAGGGGCTGGGCACACAGCCCAGAGCAACCCCCAAAAAACGCATATGAGCAAGGCTGGGGATGGAAGGACATACATCCACATGGGAATGGGCTGCCTTGCAGAAGCGGAGGTGGCTGGCAGAGCTAGGCAGGAGAGTCAGGCTGCGGATGTGGTCGCTCGCAGAGGCAGTCATGTAGTCGTAGGATGCGTTGGGAATGCAGGCTGGGGGGGACAGGAGAGCTTTCACCACATCAATAAAAAAAAGTGGGTGTGTCTGACTCTCATGTGAGCCAGGCTGAACACCCCTGGTTGAAGGGGTGGGGAGTGAAGACCTGGGGACCCACAGCTGTGGGGTGACACAGATGACCATCAAGCCCTGACCACCCCATCTCTACCCATGCAGGGAAGAGGGCCCAGGAATGGGTCACATCACATGCACTCACAGCAGAACAGAATCATAGAATGGTTGGGGTTGGAAGGGATCTCAAATATCACCCAGTTACAACTGCTTGGGCAGGGACACTCCACTAGAAGTGGGAAGGAAGCACTCACCCATGCTAAGAGGGAAGCCACGGAGAGCTGTCCACAGCACAGAGCGGGCGCTCCTCACACTGGCATCACCACCAGCCTTCACAAAACCTTCCTCTGTCATCCCCCCTGCCATGCACAGCACAATGTCGAAGAAGAGGGAGAGCTGGGGAGAGAAGGGACTTGTTGGGTCCAACCATCCTGAACCTCACCCTGCTATTGGGTGCTCCCTCCCACTACCTCTCCCACCCAAATCTGGCAGTGTGAGGGCAAACAGACCTTACAGAGATGCCCAGCAGTGACACCTGTGTGGCAAAGGGTCCTGTCCCCCATAGAGCTGTCACCTGGATGGGTGGTGCCCCCGAGTCCAGCCCCATGTAGGTGCAGGCATCCAGAGGAGGGATGACGTGGGTGGCCAGAAGCTGCTCGGCAGCATCCGAGGAGAAGAAAACAATCCCACAGACCTGCCAGGCACATCAGGGCTGAGGCTGCAGCTGTGGTGACACAAGGGATTGGGCTGGCAGGGTCACCAATGCCTGAGTTGTGCCATACCAGTGGGACTGTGCCATCTGACCCTGCACACTGCTGGATCTGGGCCTCCGTGCCTTTGTAGATGATGTCATGCACCAGCCCCTAGGGGCAAAACCAGCCCAGTGAGCTCTTCAGGGAACCCCAAGCCAAGCAGCCACAGCAGTGCTGAGAACTCAGCATCCAAGGGATCCAAGGACTGGGGATCCCTGCACCTCCAAGGGATGCCTCTTGAAGGGGGAGCTGCCCCAACCTGCTCATTGGTGAGGTAGACCCCATGGTTCCTGGCATATGCTGGGTTCCCGGGCACTGCAATCACTCGGACACCCTGGAAGCCATCCCAGTTGATTCCTGGGGGGAGGGAGAGAGACCAGTGCCCACTGGGGCAGTGTAGGTACTCACACTGGGCACAACTGACTGAAAACCTGGACCACAGCAGGAGAAGTGGCAGCAGCATCCAGTCTTGGCCACCTCACTGCAGGCACAATGGATGCTCCCAACCGTGCACCGATGCACAATAGCTGAGCATCCACACCCTCAAGGGAGCACAGCACAGGCTGAACCAGCTGTGCTGCTGGTTCACAGAACCCCATCCCATGCAAAAGCAGGTGCTGGAAGCAAGGCTGGTGTCCATCCACTCACCTGGTGTTGAGGGCACGGTGAGGAGCATGTCGGTGCTGCAGACCCAGACGCCAGGCGGGGAGCCCACACAGAGCTGCCAAGAGAAGGACCGCATGCCCAGGGACGGCAGGGAAGGAGCCCAGGAACCCAACACCATTTCCATCTTTGCTGGGAGCCAAACCCAGCCCCAGCACCCCATCCCCAGGCTACACAGACCCGGTGTGTCATGGTCCCCAGCAGGCTGTCCAGGTTGCAGACCAGAGCTTCAGCTGGGGCATCGGGCTCCTCAGCGGGCAGGCAGGTGAAGGCACGGCCACAGTCATCGAACGAGAAGTCGCGGCCCTGGTGGGACGGAGAATACAGGGGGTGACCGGGAGGGAGCGGGTGCGATGAGAGGTCCCACGCTGGGCTGCAGGTCGGCTCTCACCATGTGCAAGATAAGGATGCGAGCGTCCCTCAGGACGTCAGCGGTCACCACCTGGGAGAGGACAGCGGGAGACAGTCAGTGGAGACAGGACAGGTACGCCCCTCACTTCCAGCGTCCCCTCCTGACTTCCAGCCTCCCCAGACCCACCAGAAGCTGTCACCTCTCACCGTGCATCCGGCCCGGGCGCTGAGGTGCTCGGCCGCCACCAGCAAAGCGTTCAGGGTGGCACCGCCGCTGCCCAGGCGGGCCCAGGGGTCCTCCACGGCCAGGAGCAGCGCGGGGGGACGCGGGCCCAGCCCGCCCCGCAGCCGCCGCACCTCCAGCTCTGCCAAACGAGAGGCGGGCGGTGTTAAGAGCCGCTCCCGCCGCCGCGCACAGGGAACGGGCGCCCGCCCCGCCACTTGCCTCGCTGCAGGGCGGACACGCCGCCATGGCCCCGCCGGCAGGTGAGCAGAACAGCGCTCCACTCCGCCGCCATAAGCACCTCCTCTGCCCCGGCCTGGCGCCGCGGGGCCTGCTGGGATGTTTAGTTCAAGCCCCGCAGCCCCTCCGAGGCGCTCTGGGCTGAGGGACTACAATTCCCAGCGTGCGCGGCAAGGCACACTGGGACAGACCCCTTAAAGGCACAGCGCACCGCCGTGCTGCTTCCCTCTTTCCCCCATCTCGGGGGGTTTGCACAAGGGGAATGGGGGTTTGACGTTTTCTGCCCTAAAAGGGGTTTCGGCGGCAGTGCGTACCCCTGAGTGCCCTGCGTTATCCCTGTCACGAGCCCGGCTCCTCGCAGGGTTCTCTGCAGAGAGCAGGGGTGCCCGGGCGGTGGGCGCCGGTGTCGGTTCCCGGTGGGTTGTCAGGGTGGGTGCCCGGTGGGTGCTGGGGTGCGATCGGTACCGGGTGGGTACTGGGGGGTGTCGATGCACTGGGGTGGCTGCCGGGGTGGGTACCAGAGAGAGTAGCGGGAGGTGCCGGTGCCGGGTGGATAGCCGGATGGATAACGGGGGATGGGTGCCGGGGTGCCGATGTCCGGAGATGCCGGTGCGCCAGGTGGGTACTGGGATGGGCACCAAGCTGGGTATCGCATTGGGTACCGGGGGTGCTCAGGGGGCTGCCGATGCGCCGGGTGGGTGCCGGGGTGAATCCTGATGGCTGAGTACCGGGGGTGCCGATGCTGGGCACCGAGTTGGGGGGTGCCGATGTGCCGGGGTGAGCCCCGGGCTGGGCACCGGGGTAGATTCCCGAGATGCCGGTGGGAGAGTGGGCGCAGGCGNCGGGCGGCGGCGGGGGAGCCCGCCCGGGAGCTGCCCCGCTGCTGCGGGCTGGTCCCGGTGCTGGGAGCTGGCCTCGGGGAGCACCCACACGGGGTGCGTGGGGTTCATCCCCGGTGTGGTGGTCCCGGTTGCTGGTCCCGGGGCTGGGCGCAGGTCTCGGGGCTGGGAGTATCCCCCCGGGGTGCAATGGGTGCTGAACAGCCATGGGATGTGCTGTCCCCTATCCGGGGTGCAGGTCCGGGTTCTGGGTGCTGCTCCCGGTGCCGGATGCTGGCTGCCGGGAGCATCCCCCCGGGTTGCATTGGGTTCAGACCCAGGAGGTTCCGCTGGTCCGGAATGCTGGCCCGGGCCCTGCGGTGCGGTCCCCAGGGAGGATGTGCTGGCCCCAGCCGCGGCGTGCAGCTCGGGGAGCAGCTCCAGGGCGCTGCCCGGGCAGGATGTGCTCGCCCCGGGGAGGATGCTGGCCCTAGCAGGGCTGTCGGGGCTGATGGAGCTGCTCCCCTCCAGCCGTGTGCACTGGGATCTTGAGGGCAGAGCCGGGGGACCAGGGTGGGAGGGCTGGCTGCGAGTGGCCCCAGTCCCCACCAGTGCCAGTGTGCAAGGTCCCTCAGCAGCAGTGTGACACACGGCTGCGTGACACACGGCATCCATTGCATGGGTAGTGGCAGCCAGGATTTCGCAAACAGCCTGAGCGTCCCTGGGGACGGGGTAGAAAACTGTGTCACCGAGCAGGGGATGTCCTTTGCCTGCTTCTTTGTGTGTGTGGGGCCACTAACCGGGCACTGTGTGAGATCTTATCGGTGTGCCTGTCCCATTGTTTCAGGGTGTTTCCCTGGCTGAAGCACGGCTGCCAGAGTGGGATTGATACCGGAGCCCCTATTGCAGGGCCTGGAGATTCAAGGGGTCCCCACATATGCCGGGGGCTTGAGCGCTGCTGACGCAGGGGGAAGGCAAGGTTTTGCTCAGGCTCCAGCTGTAGAGTCAGAGCACTTATTCCAAAGCTCCCAAATATTTCCCTAGAGTGAGGGCTTCCCATGCCAGCAGGAAGATGTTGGGGGGAGGATGGCACTTGGGCAGCGTGCAAGCTCAGGCTGGAGGAAGGGCCACGTCCCCGCCTGCTGCCAGCAATCACAAAACATGGCTGGGGGGAACCAAACCGCACCAAACCCCAAAACTTGCTGAGCCTCCCTCCAGGAAGACGTGTGGGCTCTGAGCTGGTGAAGGCAGTTTTGCCCTGCATTATCTCGGGCTCTCCTTTTCCTGGCCCTGAGCAGCCGCCCCGGCCACATCGTGGCCACGGCGGTGAGCGCCAACGGGAAGTTCCTCAGCGCTTTGGGCTTGGTTTTCCCTTTCTTCCCCTTCTGTCAGAAGCAGAAGTCGCGGCCTCAGCGGGGAGGGTTGGGCTGGGGGTGCCTTGCCCGCCGCCCCCTCCACGGCGCGCGTGCCCGTCTGTCTGTCTGTCCGTCTGTCTGTCCCCATCTGGCAGCGACAGCGGCCCCGCTGCCGGTTGTGTGCGGCAGCTGCCTGTCCAAAGCGCTTCCCTCTCCTCCCAGGAGCTCATGGCGGTGCTCGGGAACGGCGGGGCGCGCTCCGCTCACCGCCCACGCCTCGCCGGCGCCGGAGGCAGGCAGGGAGAGCAGGCAGGGAGAGCCCCGGCTGCCGCATGCTGCGGGAACGCTTGAATTTTCGTGCCCAAACAAGCTCCAAACTGCCGCTTTTTGGGGAAAAGCTCCGACGGCACTGAGGGCTCGGTGGTTTTGCTGCGGGCTCTTGGCACATCGGATGCCGCCCAGTTTGGCACGCCGAGGTCCCGGAAGCTCGATGGCTTTCATCTCTTCCCGTTGCATTTCATTTTTGCACGACTACAAGCTGCTAATTACTCTCCAGTGGCTTGGACGGCTTCAGTGCTTCTTCATGAGCCAGGATTTATCAGAGCCCGCCTGACCCCTTGGGGCTGGGATGTGCTGGGAGAGGCTGGGAACTTCCTCTCCCTGCCCTGCTGGGCTCTGCACTGGGCTCTGGGGTGTCTCTTGGCTTCATGTCGCTCTTTGCCACTGGCATCTTCCAAAAACTTTTTTTGGAAAGTGCAAGTGATTTGGGTCCCAGCTCCAAGGCAAAGTTCCCAAAGATACCCCTGAAACTGCACATGGATGGGTGGTGAATGTGTACAAAAATTTATATATATATGTGTGTGCGTGTGTGTGTGATGTATAGATTATTTTCCTTATGGGATGGATAGTTCAGTGTTTGAGCTCTAAAATAACACCCTCAACAGTTGCTCTTGGGAAAGCAGAACAAGCTGCAGTCACTTTGCTCCGGGTGCAACCGTGTCCCCAGCAAAGGACTTTTGATCTGCAGCAGTAATTGGGCTAATTAGGAAGCTGCAAGTGCTCCCCCTTCTCCCCAGGTGTCTGAGCAGAGCCCCTGCTAGTGGAGAGAAGTCAGGNTGGGAGAGTGGGCGCAGGCGACCCCGCTCGCCTCCTACAAATCCCACAAGCCCCGCCGGGCGGCCCAGGACTACATCTCCCAGCCTGCAGGGCCCGTCCGTCCCCCCCTTCTCCCCCGCCCCGCGCGGCACGGCACGGCACGGCTCCGCACGGCGCGGAGGGCGGTGGCGGCGGGGCCCGGGTGAGCCCGGCGGCGGGGCCATGCCGGAGCTGAGCCAGGTACCGCGGCGGAGAGCGGGCCCGAGGCGGGGGATGCGGGCACGGCCCGGCTCGGCTCGGGATGCCGGTCCCGGGGAGGCGGCGGGGGTAGCGGGCGGCGGCGGGGGAGCCCGCCCGGGAGCTGCCCCGCTGCTGCGGGCTGGTCCCGGTGCTGGGAGCTGGCCTCGGGGAGCACCCACACGGGGTGCGTGGGGTTCATCCCCGGTGTGGTGGTCCCGGTTGCTGGTCCCGGGGCTGGGCGCAGGTCTCGGGGCTGGGAGTATCCCCCCGGGGTGCAATGGGTGCTGAACAGCCATGGGATGTGCTGTCCCCTATCCGGGGTGCAGGTCCGGGTTCTGGGTGCTGCTCCCGGTGCCGGATGCTGGCTGCCGGGAGCATCCCCCCGGGTTGCATTGGGTTCAGACCCAGGAGGTTCCGCTGGTCCGGAATGCTGGCCCGGGCCCTGCGGTGCGGTCCCCAGGGAGGATGTGCTGGCCCCAGCCGCGGCGTGCAGCTCGGGGAGCAGCTCCAGGGCGCTGCCCGGGCAGGATGTGCTCGCCCCGGGGAGGATGCTGGCCCTAGCAGGGCTGTCGGGGCTGATGGAGCTGCTCCCCTCCAGCCGTGTGCACTGGGATCTTGAGGGCAGAGCCGGGGGACCAGGGTGGGAGGGCTGGCTGCGAGTGGCCCCAGTCCCCACCAGTGCCAGTGTGCAAGGTCCCTCAGCAGCAGTGTGACACACGGCTGCGTGACACACGGCATCCATTGCATGGGTAGTGGCAGCCAGGATTTCGCAAACAGCCTGAGCGTCCCTGGGGACGGGGTAGAAAACTGTGTCACCGAGCAGGGGATGTCCTTTGCCTGCTTCTTTGTGTGTGTGGGGCCACTAACCGGGCACTGTGTGAGATCTTATCGGTGTGCCTGTCCCATTGTTTCAGGGTGTTTCCCTGGCTGAAGCACGGCTGCCAGAGTGGGATTGATACCGGAGCCCCTATTGCAGGGCCTGGAGATTCAAGGGGTCCCCACATATGCCGGGGGCTTGAGCGCTGCTGACGCAGGGGGAAGGCAAGGTTTTGCTCAGGCTCCAGCTGTAGAGTCAGAGCACTTATTCCAAAGCTCCCAAATATTTCCCTAGAGTGAGGGCTTCCCATGCCAGCAGGAAGATGTTGGGGGGAGGATGGCACTTGGGCAGCGTGCAAGCTCAGGCTGGAGGAAGGGCCACGTCCCCGCCTGCTGCCAGCAATCGCAAAACATGGCTGGGGGGAACCAAACCACACCAAACCCCAAAACTTGCTGAGCCTCCCTCCAGGAAGACGTGTGGGCTCTGAGCTGGTGAAGGCAGTTTTGCCCTGCATTATCTCGGGCTCTCCTTTTCCTGGCCCTGAGCAGCCGCCCCGGCCACATCGTGGCCACGGCGGTGAGCGCCAACGGGAAGTTCCTCAGCGCTTTGGGCTTGGTTTTCCCTTTCTTCCCCTTCTGTCAGAAGCAGAAGTCGCGGCCTCAGCGGGGAGGGTTGGGCTGGGGGTGCCTTGCCCGCCGCCCCCTCCACGGCGCGCGTGCCCGTCTGTCTGTCTGTCCGTCTGTCTGTCCCCATCTGGCAGCGACAGCGGCCCCGCTGCCGGTTGTGTGCGGCAGCTGCCTGTCCAAAGCGCTTCCCTCTCCTCCCAGGAGCTCATGGCGGTGCTCGGGAACGGCGGGGCGCGCTCCGCTCACCGCCCACGCCTCGCCGGCGCCGGAGGCAGGCAGGGAGAGCAGGCAGGGAGAGCCCCGGCTGCCGCATGCTGCGGGAACGCTTGAATTTTCGTGCCCAAACAAGCTCCAAACTGCCGCTTTTTGGGGAAAAGCTCCGACGGCACTGAGGGCTCGGTGGTTTTGCTGCGGGCTCTTGGCACGTCGGATGCCGCCCAGTTTGGCACGCCGAGGTCCCGGAAGCTCGATGGCTTTCATCTCTTCCCGTTGCATTTCATTTTTGCACGACTACAAGCTGCTAATTACTCTCCAGTGGCTTGGACGGCTTCAGTGCTTCTTCATGAGCCAGGATTTATCAGAGCCCGCCTGACCCCTTGGGGCTGGGATGTGCTGGGAGAGGCTGGGAACTTCCTCTCCCTGCCCTGCTGGGCTCTGCACTGGGCTCTGGGGTGTCTCTTGGCTTCATGTCGCTCTTTGCCACTGGCATCTTCCAAAAACTTTTTTTGGAAAGTGCAAGTGATTTGGGTCCCAGCTCCAAGGCAAAGTTCCCAAAGATACCCCTGAAACTGCACATGGATGGGTGGTGAATGTGTACAAAAATTTATATATATATATGTGTGTGCGTGTGTGTGTGATGTATAGATTATTTTCCTTATGGGATGGATAGTTCAGTGTTTGAGCTCTAAAATAACACCCTCAACAGTTGCTCTTGGGAAAGCAGAACAAGCTGCAGTCACTTTGCTCCGGGTGCAACCGTGTCCCCAGCAAAGGACTTTTGATCTGCAGCAGTAATTGGGCTAATTAGGAAGCTGCAAGTGCTCCCCCTTCTCCCCAGGTGTCTGAGCAGAGCCCCAGCTAGTGGAGAGAAGTCAGGGGCTCTCGCCAGTGGAATTGCTCTAATTTTGCATTTAATGGGAGTTCTTGGCTGTAACTGGGCTGTGCTGGGATTGATGCCCTCCGGCCTGGGAGCCTTTCATAACTTCCTTGCGATGAAATCTCATAGGTGCAATTTCCCTAACGAGTTCAATGTCCTCTCAGTGCTGCCCGCAGGCAGAGCAAACCAGGGTGGTTTTATGGGACCACCCGCAGCGTGTGCCGAGGTTGCAGTTCTCAGCTTGGGTTGTTCCCCAGGGGTGAGAGGGCGGCTGTGGGTACAGCACCCATCAACCAGCCCTCAAAAGCCAAAGGAGAACCTTTGGTTTTCCACCGCCTCTGATCCTCGGCGCAGGTGAGATCCAGGGAGGAAGGCAGGAACGCGCAGGGCTCCTGTGTCCCAGCTCGCCTTCCCCGGGCACAGGGCCACAACGGCAGCGGCGCCTCCTGCTGCAGCATCCGCCTGTCCTGCAGTCCTGCACATATTTTCCTGGTGAGGCATCAGGCATGAACCAGGGTCCAGGCTGGTAAAAACAGCAGCAGTGGTGGAGGGGAAGTGGTTCCTTCCCAGCCGGTGGGGAGGCTCAGGGTGCTGCCGGCAGCTCTGGATGCTGATGGTGAAAGCAGAGCAGGGGCCCTGCCCTTCCTAGCCGGTGTGTCTGCCTGCAGTGTGGCCACATCTTCACAGGCAGCTGAGGCTGCAGAGAGACTGGTTCAGGGGTGTCTGTGGGGTGCAGCCCTGCTGTAGCAGGCAGGAAGGGGGACGGGGACCAGGCAGACCCTGCTGACCCAGCCTGCAGCTGTGGGAGGGTGAGACGGAAATGTGGCCAGCAGTGGGGAGCTGGCTCCCCATGGGACCAGATGGCTTTGCACAGGGAGCTGGGCCAAGGATGGGAGAGAGGAGTAGGCAGTGGTGGGTGGCAAGCCCTGGACTCTGCCTCCTCTGTTCTGCTGGGTTGGTTGGCCAAACTTTGCTGCTGGGTAGGACTCAGCGTGGTGGCACCTGGTGTGATGGCGCTTGACCCGGCGTTCAGTGGTACCCAGCTATGTGGTACCTGAGCTGCTGGTACTTCAGTTGGTGCAAACTGTGGCAGCTGGTGCAAACTGGAGTTCTGGGGTGGGTGCTTGAGGTGCAGAGCAGCTGAGCTGTCTCTGCCTCTCAGTTCTGCAGGCATTCAGGATCAGGGGGAGAATCCCACTCCCCTTCCTGCCTGTCCTGCCTCAAGGAGGGAGCTGCTGCTCCTGGCACAGGGAGCTGAGCATGACAAGGTCATGTAGTGAGTGTGGCCCTGGGCTTATCAACACACCTGGAGTGCAGGGTCCCTTGTTTCCCCTGGGGAGACCCAGAATGGCTGTCAGAGGGTGGGGGTAATGGCACTGGAGAATGCTCAGGAACATCAGCCACACAGGCTGGTACATGTGGCTGAGTGGTTCCAATGAGAGTGTGAGCTGTAGGGATGGGCATCTGCCTTGGCTGCTTCTGCCAGTGTGAGTTTTGGGGGGAGAGTGCCCACCCAGCATTGCCCCATTGAGCAGCACAGGGTGCTCAGGCTGGTGCAGCTCCCTGAGGGTCACACTGTGGTTCAGCCAAGGGGCTTGGGATGTTGCTGGACCAGCCCCTGCAGGCCCATCTACCAGCAAGGGTGGGAGCATTCAACTCTGTATCCCCACTTCTGGCACTCCCCTGTGCCCCTAAATCCCATAGGAAATGGCCTCAGCATGGCTGGCTCCATCCCAGCTCTGTGCTGGAGATTTGGCCTCCACGCTTTTTCCTGGCCCTGTCCCAGCACTGAGGGATGAGCCTGAAATAACCCCTCTGAAGGCCAGACACAAGGAAAGGCTGGAATTGCTGCCATTGGCAGCCAGAGGTGCGAGTAGGGTTTAAAACATGGGAAACCAAATTAACTTGGCTCCATTAGCTGATTGAGCTGGCTGATAGGACTATGATTAATTAAAAGGATGAAGAATTAGTTACCAGGTCCTCGTTGCTGTCGGGATGTGGTGACGGCTCAATGCATGAAATTAGCTTCTTCTCTTAGTACCTGGTGCTTGTCTACTGCCAGCCATCAGCTCTTCATGGCATCACCCCATGGCAGGGAGAAACATCCTTGTGCCAACACCGGGTCTGCTCCCTGCTCCCTCTCCCATCCACCTTCCAGGGAGGAAAAAATATTCAAGGGGAAAATATAATCCCTTTAGATGGGTGAAGCAGGAAAAGACCTTCTTAATTAACTGCACTTTTCTTGCCAAGCCTTGCTTTGGCTTTGGAAGCCCAGTGATGCAGAGGGACAGGCTATCGTCCCTTCCTGCGCTGCCCCTGGCAGATTCCCACTCACCGTTCCAAGCTAACGCGAGCTGACGGCCCCACGGAGGCAAGCGGCTCCTCAGCACTCTGCCTGGGGGCTGCAACCTCTGGCAGTGCTTGGGCCATGGGCAAAAAGAAATTGGAATGGTTTTATGACTTTTTGTAGTAATCCTGCTCACTGAAGTCGTGCCTGAAACAAGGACAGGTCACCACTCGCTGTTTCTGTCTGGCAGTGAAGGAGGTGGGAGAAGACTCGACTCAGATCTGCTCCTTCCCTGCCAGAAAACCCCAAACCCAATTCTCAGGTTTTCCACCCATGACAGAGATGCCAGTCCAGTCCAAAGGGGCTCTGTGTGCTTCCCCCTCCTTCCACCTGCAAGAGCCATGCACCGCTCTAACACCCAGTCCGTGGTTTGGTGGTGGCAGAAGTGATGTCACTGCACCTGGTCACACAGGATGGCATTTCCCAAAGATTCCCGCGGGAATTTTCAGACCATTCATCCCTGGGAAGAGCAGCAGCCAGTGCAGAGTGTGCTACCACTGCTCCTCCACTCCCCTTCTCTCCCTGCCCCTGTGACATCCCATCTCCCAGTGATGGCTCCCTCCTTTGCCCACCCTGCCATTTACTGCCATGGAAATTCATGCCAACAACCCCAGGATATCTTAGAAATGATCAAACAAAGCCAAGGAGACCTAAAGATGCCGAGTGGGGATGTATCAATGGTGCTTTGTCTGACAGGGAAGGGGCAGGCATCCTCCAGGCCCTGGGGCTGTCGGTCACATCGCTCCAGCATTCATCCTGAAATGAAAGATTATATGATTGGAAAAAAACCATCCACCTGTAAAAGCAGCAGAGCAATTTGCCAGGACCTTTTAATAGCCTCGCTTCATTATCTCCTGCAATCAAAAATAAACTTGTGTTTGATGAGTACATGGTCCTCAGGAGGCAATTTAGCATCCTGGGGCTGAATTTGGGAATGGAAGGGTGTTTAGTGGCATCGATGAGTTGCCAAGCTTGCTCACCACAGAAGAAATCCTGAAATCCCTTATTATTTTAAGAAGGAAACATCCAAATCTGGTGCAAAAAGCTCCTGCAAGTGGGGTTTTATTTGTGGAGGCGGGTTGGATTAGGATTGGGCAGGGAGGGCATGGTTATTGCTGGGGTATGTTTGTATGTGTGGGTGCCCTGTCCCTGCTGGGGGCTGTAAGGACCAGTGCAGATGGAAATAGCTGCCAGCTCCTGCTAGGAAAACGATGACTCAAAGCAGCCGCTGGGATTTAAGGCTTCTTTTATCACACATGAGCTGGGCTGGAGGGGGCTTTCCCTCCCCTCTGTGGTCGGGGGCAGCTCCAGGAGGCCCCAGGATGGGGGCAGTACAAAATGTGCTCCAGATGGTGTCAGGGCTGGGATGCATCAGGCAGGACCAGGCTGGGCTGGGGAGCCGGAAAGGGATTTTCCCCCTTTCACCAGGAACAAAAATAACACAAGCACGTGATAGCTCATTTCCTTTAGCCTTTAAAAAGCCCCGTGGGATTGTAAGCAGCGGGAGCCGGGGAGGGGGATCAGCCCATCTTGCTTGGTGGCCCTGCCATATTATAGCTGAAGAAAGCCCCAGAATTGCCTTTTACCTACGAATCTTTCCAGCGTTTTGTATCTGGGGGGAGGGGGGTGTTATAGCTTTTTACTGGCTTTATCCCAAACTCTCTAAATGCAAAAACCCTCTGTTTAACAACCACCCTGCTTTTTCTGCTGGCAGCAGCCCAAGGAACTGATTGCAGTCACTGCTGGCCATGCGTGTGCCATGTAGGCGTGTTAAAATTCCCCGCCAGAGCCCAGGAAAACACCTGAACAGGGATGTGCCTTCAGTTTTTGGCTCTTTCCTTTAAAGACTGTCCCCACTTGCACAAATATTTGACAAGGGGTTAATGGTTTGGGCGGGAGGTGTCCGTGCCTGGCAGTGCAATGGGCTGGGGGAGCCTTTGGGGTCCATGTTCTCCTCCCATCCCAACAAAGAGGTTTTTAGGGGCTTAGCAGTCTATTCCTGGAAAGCAAGCCAGTGTCTTCCAGGAGATGTTTTTTCCTAGGGAAGAAGCATCGTGGTGCCTGCCAGCTCCTAATTACTGCTGCCGGCCTCGGCACTGGCTTAATTGGGGCCAGGGCTGAGCCGTGGAGGTGATGCCTCTGCAGGGTTTTGCCTCGGGGCGGGGTCACCCCTCCCCAAAAAGGCCTGGAGGGGAGGTCATGTCTCCAAACCCCTGGGATTCTGGATCCTGCTCCAGCTCAGTGACTGGGTTAAAAGGGGATTTTTAGCCTTTTTTTTTTTTCTCTTGATTTGGCCGAGGAGCGCTGTCTGGCTTTGCCCACCCCCCTGCTCGGGGGGCTTGGCCGCTCCTCCCGTCCCTCCCCGGGCGCAGGCGCCAGCACCTCTGCCCTGGCTATTTTTACCCACCAGGATCACGAGCGAGCGAGTGACCTTCCCCAGGGGACGCTGCCACTCGGGGGGGACAGTCCCAGCGTCCGTGCCCGGGGTGCCCGTCAGGCTGCGGAGCGGCTGTTTCCCGGCCGTCTCCCGGCTGTTTCCCCGCTGTCTCGGCGGCGGCGGCAGCCGGCGAGGAGGGCTTTGGAGGGGCTGCTTATGGCGTGATAGAGAAGGAGAATTTAGCCTACAGAAAGGAGCCGCTTGTTCGGCTCCGGAGGCGAGTTCATGGCTGTGCCTTTGTCTGGCAGAGACAGGGAGGGCACAGTCCGGGAGCTGCTGCGAGTTCCCCAGGCGCGGATAGCGATGCCGGCATCAGCTCCCTGCGCACCCCGCGCCTGCTTGTCCCCTTCGGGTATGGCTCTACCCTGCAGCCCCGTGCCTGGGACGGGCTGGGAGGCATTTTGGGGCGTTCAGAGGGGAATAAAGTCCTCAGCCCCCAGCACTCTCCGCCTGCTCGGCGCAGCCTCCCTCTGCTGTCTGTACCGCCACCCCTTGACGCGCCGTCCCCTTCTTCCCGCTCCAGGCCGGTGTCGTGGTGCCCGTGTTCCCGAGCCAGCGGCTGAGGGCGGCGTGCCAGCGGATCAGCTAAACTCCAGGGATGATGAGCACCGTCGCAGCTGAGCGCCAGCCGGGGCCGGGACCTGGGGGAGCCGCCGGGGCGCGGTGCCGCGGCTGAGGCCGGCGCGCCGAGCTGTGCCGGACCCCTCAGCAGATGCTCCCTGCCTGGCACGCGGAGCCACCGGGGGCCCTCGCCGCGGCCGGACAACGCGGATGGAAAGCTGCAGCCCAGCAGGTAGGAGTCCGGTGCGGTGGGTCCTGGGAGGCTCTACATCCCCCTCCCCACGCCGCCGCCGCAGGGAGTTACAGCGCTCGTTCCTGCAGGGAGCCTCGCTGGCCGGCTGACGCCCTCCCGCGCCCTATGCCCGCGCCCTATGCCGGAGCGGGCGCCGTCCCCGGCTCAGCCACCCGACGACCATGAAGTGCTCGTTGCGCTTCTGCTTCCTCTCGACCGCCTTCCTGCTCGTCTTCGTCATGTCCCTCCTCTTCACCTACTCCCACCACAGCATCGCCTACCTGGACCCCGGCGGGCTGGGCGGCATCCACCGGGTGAAGCTGGTGCCCGGCTATGCCGGGATGCAGCGGCTCAGCAAAGGGGGGCCGTACCCCCGGGGCTGCTCCTGCCGCCGCTGCCCGGCCGAGGAGCCCGGAGCCACCGACTGGTTTGATGGGCGCTATGATGGCACCGTGTCCCCTGTGTGGACAAAGGAGAACATGGACCTACCGCCCGACGTCCAGAGGTGGTGGATGGTGAGCGCAGGGACGAGAGTGCCGTGGTGTGCTCTGCCACGGGGGGCATAGATTTCTCCTCCACCAAGGCGGGGGCGCTGGCTGATTCCCCCCTGCCCCCCTTCCCTCCCTGCAGATGCTGCAGCCCCAGTTCAAGTCCCACAACACCCACGAGGTCCTGAGCAAGCTCTTCCAGATCGTGCCGGGCGAGGATCCCTACCGCTCCCGTGACCCACGCCGCTGCCGCCGCTGCGCCGTGGTTGGCAACTCAGGCAACCTGCGTGGCTCTGGCTACGGACCAGAAATCGATGGGCACGACTTCGTGATGCGGTGAGGGCCAGAGAGCACTGCCAGGGCCTGCCCACCCGGGCAGCACAGAAACATGGGGTGATGCTGGCACCACCGGGTGCTGGGATGAGTGGGAGTGAGTCCAGCCTTACCCCCTCCCCTGGGCGGGAAACTGCTGCTTGGCAGCATTCAACAGCTCATGGGGATCACCCATGTCATCTGCAAAGCAGGGGGCATTGGGACAGTGGTGTCATCCTCCCTGCTCTCTCCCCAGGATGAACCAGGCCCCCACAGTGGGCTTTGAGGGCGATGTGGGTGGTCGGACCACACACCACTTCATGTATCCCGAGAGTGCCAAGAACCTGCCCGCCAACGTCAGCTTTGTGCTCGTGCCCTTCAAAACCCTGGACCTGCTCTGGATCGCCAGTGCCCTCTCCACTGGCCAGATCAGGTTGTAAGTACCCAGTGGGCACTGGCAGCACCAGGCTGGTGGCTCACCTAGCTCGAGGACAGCTCCCTTGGGAACAGTGGGGATTCATTTGTTCTTCCCTCCAAGAGCCTCCCTTGGGAAATCAGGCTGGAGTTGGGGGCATGGGACCCCCAAGAACTCACCTGCCTCTCCACTCTTTTCCCAGCACATACGCACCTGTGAAGCCTTTTCTGCGTGTGGACAAAGAAAAGGTACGTGGGGCTCATCCCTATCACTGCCAGGAGCACCTGTATGGCCATGGCCTCTGTCACCTCATCATTCCCCAGGGTTCCCAGTGCTCCTTCACGGGGTGCTGGTGCCAAAGGGAGCATGGCTGGGGCTCCTGTGCTGACCCTGGTCTGTCCTCCCAGGTGCAGATCTACAATCCTGCCTTCTTCAAGTACATCCACGACCGCTGGACAGAACACCACGGGCGCTACCCCTCCACTGGCATGCTGGTGCTCTTCTTTGCCCTCCATGTCTGCGATGAGGTGGGTGATGTCTCCTTCAGCTCCTGGCTGGCATGGAGTGGGTTTGCTGAAGTCCTGAACCTTGCAGGATTAAGGAAGGAGGTAGATTCTTTGGGTCAAACTGCAGCAGTGACTATGGTTGCCTGACACCACAGTGATGGGCACCCTCGAGGGGTGGGAAGGCTGTGCAGAAGGATGGGCACCTTTGAAAATCACGCCAGCAGTGCAGGGGTTGCTGAAACAAGCATGTCCCAGCCTGGTGGGGGGTTCTGGCTCACTCACTCCCTTGCTACTGCAGGTGAACGTCTTTGGGTTCGGTGCTGACAGCCGGGGGAACTGGCACCACTACTGGGAGAACAACCGCTACGCCGGGGAGTTCAGGAAGACGGGCGTGCACGATGCCGACTTCGAGGCACACATCATCGACATGCTGGCCAAAACCAGCAAGATCGAGGTTTACCGAGGAAACTGAGGGCTGAGTCTCTGGCTCCCTGCTCCAGCAGGTCCCGCAGGGGCAGAGGGTGAAGGTCTCCCTGGTGGCCTCAAGCAACGAGCACCTATGGGCAGGGCAGTTCCGCATTGCTGACAGCCACCGTGGTGGTATTTGGTGCCTCCAGCAGCCAATCAGGTTCAGAGCTAAAGGAGACTTTTTGCTTTTTTTAATTATTATTATTATTATTAAGAAACCCAGCTGAGAAAGGATTTATAAACACAATCAGCGACTGACCAGGCGGCAGGGGTGGCCGCCTTGCATCTCTCTACAGTCAAACCAAATGCTGCTCTTTTTAAAAGAAGACAACCCCCCCGCCCCGAAGCCGCCTGACTTCGGGGAGCCCCTCGAGCATCGCGTCCAGGCCGAGGGGGCTGAGGGAGCTGTGGCGGCTGTGCAGCCTCACCAGTGGAACCAGCTGCTTCTTTCTTTCTTTATTTTGGTGTTTTTCTTTTACCCCCCCTTGGGGCACCCGATGCCCTCATTTCTCCAGGGAAGGCTCCTGGCACAGAGGCAGGTCCCAGCACACGGATCCATGGTGGGGAGCCAGAAGCTTTGGGAAGCTGACCATTGCCGATACTCTGCTGCAGGCTGGCAACTGCTGGCACAGCTGTGCAGGGAGACGAAGAGGAATCTCAACTTTGGGGTGCAACATCCCTGCTCTTCTTCCTGAGGACTGGGGAAGGGTAGGACAGATTTCAGGAATGACTGTACAGGAGGCAGCTAAGAAACCTACATGAGCAGCAGCCTGGTCACTCTGGCCGAGCTCTGCGAGCAGTTGTAGGATGCTCAAGGGGTTGTGGGATGCAGCACAGTCAAGGAGACAGGATTTCCTTTGCTTTCAGGCTGGGAAGAAACAGATCAGAGATTAGTGGGTGAGTGAACTGCGCTTTTGCTTTTGTGTTGCTCTAAACAGCTCTGGTGAGAAGCTGAAATCCCAAAGTCTTTGCTCCTTTTGCCAGGGTGGCGCTTGGTTTACACCAGTCTGGTACAGCCGGGGCCCTCAGGGTCCCCAGGGCTTCCTGGGCTGGACGGGCTGCCTATGACAAGGGATGGGGAGATGCTGAAGGAAACTACCTCCCCAGAGGTGTCATTAAAAACCACTTTCTTTAGGTCAATCAGGTGGGCTTTTTTTTTTAGGAGATGCTGAAAAGCTCAAGAAAAAGGCAACCATGGAAAAAGTGCCCCAGAGAGGGATCCTCTGCCTGCACAGCCAGTGCTGAGAGTGGAGCAGGGGCTGTGGGGCAGTGCCCATCTGGGGAAGCTCTGCCCATGCTGCTTTGCTGGTTGCAATAGTTAAATTTGAGGAACAATCACTGTAGGGTTTTTTGGGCTTGGAGATTTTTTTACCCTTTTGTATCTGGCTTTTCTGTAGCAGCCTCTTACCTGTTTCTCTACTTTGCTTTGGTTGTTTTTCAGGGTTTTCTTTTATTTTTTTGAGGTTTCTCTTCAATTGTGAAACACGAGGGTGTGGGTTGGTCACCTGGAGCAGGCAAGTCAGCAGTCCCCAGGCTGGGGAAATTCAGCTTTTCTGTCCACAGGGATTTAAACTCCTGAGTTTTGTGGTGGGTTTTGGTCTGTAGAAGTGGAGCCGCCCTGGTGCAGGCAGCCCTGAGCCACAGGACGCAGGCTGCTGCAAGCCCTCCTCTCCACCTTCCTGGGTGTTTTTTGCTGGTTTTTTGTTTTGTGGGTTTTTTTTAATGGGGAAGAAAATTAAAAACCACAAAACCATGAGCAACAATGAGTGCCTTGACCATCTCCCATCGGTGACACCTGGCTGTGCCTGTGCTGGCGGCAGGGACATGGCCGATGTACCTGGCAGTTGTACCCACTTCCTTCCGCGCACCACACTGGATCTTAGCTGGGCAGCGCTGCTGGGAGAGAGGGACACATCCAGGCCACCACCTGCTGGTGGCTAGAAAGGCCAAATCCAGTGTGATGAGGCTGGACCAGCTCCTGTTGCAGCTGAGCAGGGCCAGGCCTGACAATCAGGGTGAGCGGAGATGCTGGGTACCAAACGCAGGTGCTCCAGCAGCACAGTAGTGGCATCCAGCATCAGGTGCACTTGTGGCTCCTGGCTGCCCTGACAGTATTTTTTTTTTGCTAACTTCCTTCCCCTACTCCCCTTTTCTCTGTTGTTTTAATTATTATTATATTATTTTTTATTTAAGCTGTCCCACTAGGACTCGCTACCACTCGTGTCTCCCTGGCAGGGCAGGGCGGCCGCAGGCAGGCGCGTGCTGCACGGCCGGCGCACCACAGTACTGTACATAGAGGAGCTGTAGGCACAGGCTACGGGCAGAGGGGCAGGCAGGGAGGAGGTTCCCGGACTGGCCCACCTGGCAGAGGTTGTCTGCATCACACAGTACCTGATCCGAGCACCCCCTGCCCCACTGGGAGAGGGAGAGACCAGTGCTCCGAGCTAGGGCTAGGAGCAGGCGGGCAGCTTGGCCTGTAGCCTCTGTGTACATGGGTACTTCTGCACACAACTGTCTTAAACCAACTGTTTTTTTTAAAGTCAATAAAAATCATGCATCAAATCTACTTGGTGGTTTTCTTCTGATAGCCTTGTCTACTGTGCCTTTGCCTGCACCCAAGCCTAGGCATCGGTGGGGTCAGGAGAGGAGGGAAAGGGAATGAGAGGGTTGCTGGGCCATGAAGATGCTCTGCTCTCCCCTCCTCTCCTGGGCCAGGCACCAGCCCCCAGCTGTGGTTAACATCCCCTCACTGGGGCAGGAAAAGGACCTGGCCCCGTGCCAGCCTGGGTGCCCAGCAGCAGAGCCCCAGCACAACCCCTGCAGCCTGAGCCCAGCAGTTGGTGATGCCACTGCTCACCCAGACCCCACATCCATGTCCCAACCACCCTGGACTCTACAACAGAGGCTCTGGCCCCATGCAGCCCATGTCCCTGAGCCCCACCACAGCAGAGGGAATGACATGGATGAGCTGTTGAAGGACATAATTTTGAATGTGAATACAGGCAGAGGCAGGGAAGGGACTTGCCCAGGGTGATGCACCAGGCCCAGAACTCACTCCAGCCCCCAGGGCTGGACCCTTCAACAAGCCTAGTGTCCCTGCAGGATCTCACACAGACAACCAGGGGCATTTGGATTCTGACACACGAGGGTCTTGCATAACTAACGGCAAAATTCAGAAGTAGTTAAAATGCCTCTTTATTAATATACAAACCTAGCAACATTTAAGCCAACCAAAATATGAAATGAAATCAAGCATGATATAAATACAGCATACATGACAACATGGCCTCAGTGGAGAGCAGCAAACTCACCCTGACTTGTGCGCTTGGGAACAACTGTCCATGTCCTCTGCCACGGGGTCTGGCAATCAGAGCAGCTTTGTCTCTCCTAAACCCCTCCAAATCTGAACTCAGCAGAGGTGAGACCACTGTTCCCCTCAAAGGAAGAGTACTTGGCACGAGCCTTCTCTGACCCCACACTGCAAAGGGATTAAAGAGCCTCCCTGCCCTGCTGGAGACAACCTGCTGGCACCTGCTTGCCAAGGCCCTGCAAGGGCAGAGGGAAATGGCCATAGCGGATGGGGAACCATGCTGCTGACACTGCTCCTTGCTCTGTCCCACCTCAGCTACATCCATTGCACAGCATTCACAAACATAAGGCACTAGAAGAGTGTTTTCACAGGTCCAAACTTCAGTTTTCTTAAAATTCTGGCAGCAGCATGCATCAGAAATCTTCCCAGCCCTTTTAAAATCTGGTCTCAGGAGACAAAAGCATGAAGGGGGGGTTTGGATGAGTGTCCTGCTGCAAGCCTGACCAGGAGATGCAGGAGAACCTGTCAAGGACTTCAGAGATACTAATCTGCCTCTGGTTATACTGGAAGAAGTGAGATCTGTCCCACTATGGAAAAAGGAGGGAATTTTAGCATGGAAAAAACCTTAGTGGTGCCGTGGTGAAAGGCAACAGAACAGTTTTTCCTCTAAAGCACACAAAATGGATCAGGTCCTAGCTGGGATGGCTGACAACTCCCAAGTATCTGCTCTGCTTCTAGCAGGTGTCAAGGATCTGTGTGGGAAGATCAACTGTTACCAGTATTAACAAATTAGTAAATTTTAATGTGAACACTTTCCTCATTATAACGTACTGCTCCTCTTTGTTGAGACTCCTGATTCCAAGCAGGTGGAATCTCTAACAGAACATCAGCCCAGCATGCCACACCTGCAAAGCAGCCCTGGCTTGTGCTGTAATCCAGAAGCCAGCCTGACATCAGTGATCTAGCCCAGCTTTGAGACAAATGGGAGATGAGAAGTCTCAGAGCCATCTCAGCAAACACGACAGGCGGTAGCAGATCCCCTCCCCTCCTGCTTCTCCCGACTCCTGCCTGCAAATGTCAGCTGGTACACCAGGGAAGTGTTCAGGCAGAGAATTTTGTTTCCTTTAATGTAATGGGACACCCACGGAGTACTCTATACCAGCCCAGGCTTCTTTAGAGAAAGGAGAAAACCCATTACAGCACAAGGAAAAAGTGAATAAATCAATTTTGGGGGGGGGAACAAACAGGAAGGTGTCAGCCCAGCAGCTGGACAGGCACAAGGGCTCCCAGCTCCATACAAATTCCAGTCTCATACTGCAATAGCAGCTTCCACCATCCCCCAGTGCTTGCTCAAAATTACCATCTCTGGGTGCACAGCACACAGCTTTCCAGGAAGGAAATCAAATGGCAGGCACAGTCAGTGCCCAAACACCTCACCTAAAGCTTTAAGGCATTTATAAATATTCATTCTTTTTTCCTCTCTCAAATGCAAGGACTACTCATGCCAAGGGCTATAAGCCCACTGCTACAGCCATAATACTTAAGGAAAGTTTAAAGTGCAAAGAAAATTTTCAAATGCTTTTTAGTGACAGCTTGAAGTCATCAGATAACACCAACCCCTGCCTTTCTTGAGTTTTGTTCCATGACTGCCTTTTTTTTTTTAATAGAAATCCAAACAATCAAAGTTAGTTTAAAACAGGAAAACATCCTGAAATAGGCAGAAATTATTCTGACTCAGTATTATAATAAACTCATTTAGGAAGACAAATGTGAAAGTTGTGAACATTTTGCTCACCATTATCAGCAGCCAAGACCTGTGTTTAAATAAAAATGACTTCTGCTCTTGCAAGCAACTCCCCATTCCCCTGACACAGGAACTTCCTCATTCTCACAGATCTCTTCCCAAAATGTCACCATTCTGTTCAAATGTGCTGGAAGGATGAGGCTGGTGATGTCAGTGCTGTACCTTTACAGCTACAAGAATGTGCCAGGGAGACAAAAGTGCTCCAGGCAATCAAGTGCACACAGTCCCCACTTCTCCTGTGTGGAACCATTTCCTTCAGCCCAATGAGAGGGGCAAATGTGTGCTGGGAAACAAGTGTTAATGCTGTCCCAACTCTGCCTAGAGCCAGGGCTCTCACTTGTCCAGCATCAAGGCTGCAGAGGAAGATGCTCCCTGAGCTGGGAATCGAAGCTGATCATCTCTACAAGGCTGGGCTTAAGGAGCTGAATAAAGAGCAAAGGATCAAACCTTCACTGCACCTCTCCTTCCACCTCAGCTCAGCCACTCCGTCATCCCTCCACCAGTTTTCATTTTGCTGTGCCTCACTCTCTGATGGCAAAAGGACTCATGCACTCAGCCACCTGAGGAAGGAGACTAAAGAAGTGTAAAGGACAGTGGGAAAATCCTGGCACAGGGAAAGGGAGGATTAAATGATGGGATTTACAGCAGCCACAAACCTGCCTGGAGTTCTGGTGTTGGTATCAGCACCATCTAAAAGTTGAATAAGTTAAGTCGATGCAGAGACACAGATCTAGAGCCAACCTGGCTCCAATGACAAAGCATCAGGTAGAAGGAAGAGAAGAACCTTGTGCATGAGAAATTGTACAGCAGCAGAGTTTGAAGGTGTTATAGGAAGAGCAACATGATCGTCGGCAACTCAAATGCAACAGTAGAAAGGAGGAATCCAAGCTTACACCAAGATGTGGAGATGCAGTGGAAGTTTTACACAACCTCCCTTCTTTGCCACAAAATAAGAAACTGTCCAGCAAGGCCCATCAAATCTAGACACTGGAGAAAACAAACAGAAATGAAATCTGGCAAAGACAGATGTGAAAATGACTGTAACACATCCTCCTGAAACAGAAAACATAATTCTATAAATAGACTATTAATTTTATCCTCAGATCGTTAAATATTAACAATATACTCCCTCTTTTCTAGTACCAGTTTTACTCAAGCCTTGCATTACTCACTCAAGGACTAACAAAACAGGATAACTTAAGAAGGGACACAGCAAGGTTAAGACAATATAATATCTCTGCAAAAATCATTTAATGGAAGGAAGCACTGTGCCTTCCATAAGTTCCCCTGACGGCACTTGGAAAGCCAGCCCTTCCCATGGATGCACATTTAGATGGATTCACTGGCTACCTTCCCTGCAAAGATGCCTGTATGAACAGAATCTACAGGGCTGTTCCCATCCTGGACAGCAAGACTCAGAGAACTGGTAACAATCCTGCGACTGATACACATGAGGTGCACAGAGCAGACCTGCAGCTGCTGCTTCAGCACAGAATGAGGCCATTTCCCCTTCTACTGCCACAGAGAGAGATGCTATTTTTGTGTTTCCCAATCCAAGGTTCATAGTCTTACTGTGCAGAATGAGAACAAACCACCTTTTTAGCAAAAAGCATTTTAAGGCAGTTTTAATGAGAATCAGGATGTAGAATTTTACAGTCCCTGTTGTTTACCATCTTAGATGCAAAGACTACAGCAGCTTCGAAGATCAGATTTTTAATTTTCTAATTTGAAGCTGTACTAAAGGTAGTAACTCTTCAACAGATTTAGTTGTTCTTTTTTTAGGCACTCTACTTTAATCATCAGATAAAGGGATTAGAGTCTTACATCACTGCTTAATACCTCAAGATGAAAACACTAGGCTAGAAGGATCTTCCTCCAACTTGGTATCACTATTTTAAAACGTGATCCAATTGTCCTCTTGATGGGTGTTCAAGTTGGTAAAGGCAAACTATTCTTTACATTGTAAGTTTAAAAATAGCTACACCAGAAATTAAATCAACTAAGCCTGAACAGCAGTTAAAGACCTCTCAGGTTCTGATCTAAAACAAGAAGATAATTCATAGCAGGGAAGGTCGGAGTAGGCGTTAATGAGCTGTAAGACTGACAATTACCAAACCACCCAAGTCTCAAACAGCAAACACAGCCTTACACAAAGTGTTGCTATATCTACCATCATGGTGGAAAACTATTTCCACTCTCTATTTTTGGTATGGAAAGTCAATAGATCGAGACACAAAATAAACCTTTCAGACATAAAATAAACCTTAGCAGACATAATGACAAAAGTAGCTCATAAAACACAATTTTACTGTCAGAACTGCTGGAGAAGAGACATCCGTGTATGAAAAGTTGCCTGAGGAACTAGTAGGCACCATTAAATTAGGGAAAAGGAAAAATAATCACAAGGAGGAATATAATGCAGCTGGAATGAGTGGTTGGCAAAGGACAACATGCTGCTAGCTTTCCAGTTTGGTCTTAACTAATTCTAACTCTGCAGAGAACTGAACAGCTCAAGCTAAAATCTCTCTTCAGCAGTTTCAATACAAACTTCAGCACACCTTGGCCCTATACTTTGCCTTCTCCTGAAGGAGTATCATGCCTTACTCAGCCACAACAGATGGTCAATAAACCCTAAGCAGAAGGGCTGCTCTAAGAACCCTTAACAGAAGGGCTACTCCACATCTTAAATATCACATACAAAACTTTCTTTGGTTGAATGCCTGTTTCCATGGATAAGGAAGGCAAAGCAGTGTCCCATAAAACCAATGGAAAAAGACCAAGGTCCTCCCTGGTACACACATCCAGCATGGGAACAATGGGATCATGGTATCTCTCTAAGCAGAAAAGATATGCAAGAAGTAATTATAGAGTTTAAACTGCCATTAGATGCTTTATGAACCTTTCATTTAAGTGATTAATTCTAACATACCAGGCAAAATTTCAGTTCAGAGAGCAATAATAGGGGAATTTGGCAGAAATGACAAGCAGGAGGAAGCTCGCCTACAACAGCTGCAGAGAGTACTCTGCACTGTGAGATCTCAAAAAGCTGCCCCAGTGTGGTTACTCCTTTTCAGAAACTGGAAAATTCTGCATGTCAATTCAGAACTAGGTTTGAAATCCTGGAAGAAGCCACACATTTCAGTGGAACTCACCACAGACAAAGGAACGCATGCTCAGAGAAGTGATATCTACATTCAACCTACTACACCATATGCTCAAATCCTAAATTCCCTTACAGCTTCCAGAACTGGCAACCACAGACCCAACCGAAGGCACAGCTTAAAGCAACTAAAGCAGCAGAAAGCAAACTTAAAACATGAACCAGGGGAGCTTTCGAGCTCATATTTACATTACTGATGCGCACCATTTGACTTGAAAATAAAGTGTCCAAAAGTGGTTCTAGACCACAGAGAAAGTGTTCACCACAGCTAACGGGGCAGACAACAGTGCAAGGCTGTGTTTGAAGTCCAAAACAGATGCTGAAGCAGAAAGACCATGAGAAGTATGTGGTATCAGAGGCAGGGAGTAAATGAAAACCATCTTGGTTTTTGATTGTGCTCAAAATATGAAGAAGAAGATGATGCAAATGTGCACAAGGCAATTCAGCATTCCCTCATTTCTTTACCATTTACCATCAGTGATTGAATTGGCACATTTTGACACCTGAAGAAGGGGCGAATTTTCAGCGGCACCATCTGGAGTATCTGTATGAGAAGCCAGATGCAAAGAGCAGTGGTGAAGAAAAGCACTTTATAATCCCACTACCATGCTCCCTTCACTCCCTTATTCAACCCCTTCAGCTGAGGTACTACTGAGAGACAAAGAAGTGCAACAGATTTGAGGAGGAAAACAGAAGACAAATTCTTGAGTCCAGCAGGAGCTGCTGAGACATTTTCTCACCACCAACAGAAAACCCAGTGTTTCTCACACCATAGGTGAGACAAATGCTGTGTCTTTTCCTAGTTTCAAAATAACCACAGGCAGCTAACACTACAAGATAATATCCCCTCCTGCTGCTCAAGTTCCCCAAACCAACACAAGTTCTCCACGAACCTTGCCAGATGAGTTTGACCAAGTCACATAAACAAAGTGAAAGACAATCCCCAAAGAGTCTGTATATTGTGCAGCTTAAACAGAAGCAGCATTTCAACACTGCTATTTAACATGAAACACTAACATCTATCCTTGTTAGAAATCAGTATTCTTGCTAATAAAAAAGAAAAAACAACATTCCTTTATAGAAGTGAAATGCACATGTTGATCTTTGACTATATTTATAGAAGGCCATTTACTTTCAGTGACCCCACACAAAAAATTCAATCCCACCAACAATGCACTTACCAACTCTACTGTCATCTCAATACTCTGATGTTAAATCTACTCCCTGCTAGGGAAAAACCGAAGTGGTGGACAAAGGAGGGCAGTGACAGGCTGGACAACACCAAAACCTGTCTCTAGGCTGTGCTCACACAATGCTTTGTCTCATGCCAGTGAGGTAGCTGATCGTTCTATTGCCGTGTGCATCGACACACCAACCCCTCTAACACATGGTACGTGGAGAGCAGGGTGAGGTCAGCTGTCACCTGAACCGCAGGCAGCCAAGATCTGCTGTCCCATGCCTTATGCTGGAGAGGAGAGAGGAAGGGTGCAGTCCTCAGGGATTCAGCCCAACCCTTCCCATCACTAGAAGGCCAGGGCCTTTGGTGGGGTTCAGTCCCACACAGGCATCCCTGCATGTTCAGCACTGTGCTTCATCCACTGGGGCACAGGGGAGCCTGGCAAGAGTTGAAGGAGGGAGACAGACAGGGTTGGGAAAGCTTGAAAATTAAAGTTTTAAAATATACAAAATGTAACACACTGGAAAAAGTTTAAAAGTTGCAAGACAAGAAAGGAAAAGAAAGAAATATATGAGGTGAGGAGAAAGGGCTGGAAGATGGTGGGAGAAGACTCCAGCTTGGAACAAGGGGCAGGTCTAGTCTACTCAGCACTACTCCCTCTGGTAGCCACTCAGTTCCACCTCATCCTTGCGGCGCCGCTGTGCGAAGAGGGAGCTGAAGGGATAGAGCTTGGCTTTGGCCTGGAAGCGCTGCCCGGCAATGTCGATCTCGTACTCTCCCTGGTTGATGAAGTCAGTCGTCACCACCAGCTCCTCTCCCGTCTTCTCGTCGAAGTGGTGCACGAAGCCGAGGCAGACGTGGCGCTCCAGGGTGTAGCTGTAGGCACTGCTGGTGGTCTTGCCCACGTAGCGGCCGTTGCGGAAAATGGGCTCCCCCCACCAGGGCCAGAGGTCCATATCCGTGTCATGGTCCTCGAGAATGAACATGGTAAAGCGCTTGTACACCCCGTTCTGCTTCTGTTCCAACAGCACTTCCTGGCCAAGAAACTCCATTCCCTGTGGGGAAAAGGGACCATCAGCTGATGTGAGGGACATGAGGTGTGGCAGCTGTTGAGCTGCAGCAGAACAGGTTGCCGACAAGGGCAATTTACGCTTGGAACTTATGCCCTATCAAAATGGGCTGCCTCCATACACAAGAAGCCCAGCTCAGATAGCTTTTCTGTCATGTTTGTTGCTCCAGATGTTAAAACACACAGAAATGTTTGTGAAGCTGGTCTTTAGAAAAAATCACTCTAATTTTCACTCTAGCGAAAACTGTGTTTCCATTCCAGTTTTTGCCATTTTTCTTGTTCCAGAAGTCTACCCTTCTTTATAAACCAGAGGGAAACTGTAACTAATATGAAATTTGTATCCTTAGTCACTACATTCTTTTCTTGAATCAATACAAGCATTTGTTTTGGCTCATGCAAAGATGCAAGAAAGAAAACAAGACAGTGATAGCAACAGCACCTGCTACCACAAAAGCATGATATAACTCTACATTGTTCTACAAACTCCCGTTTTATTAAAAACAGAGAACACCTGTTATTGGTGCCTAGCCTCGTATTTAACATCATTAAATGACACAGGGTGCACAGGCTGGCTTTTGCTTCATCAGATTGGGAAAAGAGTTTAGAGAAGCAAGAATTCTGAGCATCTGTAAGGTACAGAGCTCCTCTACCACATTGGGCACTGCACACATAAGCAGCATCAGGCACAGGTCACTGGGAATGCTGCCCAGGAAGGAGGAAAACAGAGAATTTTTGTATTTCTAGCAGCCTTCTGAAGTACAAGAATGTATGTTACAGCTACTGCATACAGCTGCATAAAAACACACCCATCTGCTTGGCTGGCAGCCTTTCAGTCCAGTTCTGCTCTCCCACCAAACCCCGTGCAGAAGGTGGTGTACCTTATCCAGCTTGACCTGGAACTCGCGTCCACACTCCATAGGAGTAGTAAAAGCATCCAGATCCTGGCCCCAGAACGCAAAGAACTTCTCGATGCGCAGGCTGCGGAGCGCGTAATAACCGGCATTGCGAATGCCGTACTTCTGTCCCATGTTCATCACCTCGTTGTACACGTGGAGGGCGTACTGCAATGGAAGGGTGAAACACACACTGGCACCAGGAGAGAGCAGCAGCATCTGGCACCACCAGGAATGTCACTGTCCCCTGCCACTGAAGCACAAGAGCTCTGCTCCACTGGAATGCAATATTAAGCAGAAAAACTCCCCCTGGTGCCTGCAGGCAGCTTTCCTGTGGTGCAAATCAGACATCTCATCACCTGGAGTCAACTTGGAAAATGTTTCCAATTTATGCATGCAAACGACTGCTTTAATTAGCTCAGGCTGCAGTGCACCCTTACCTCTATGGGGATATAAAGCACGAAGCCAGGTTCTCCTGTGTGAGTGATACTCATCACACGGATGCCATTAGCATAGCCCACGCTCATCTCCTGCAGAATCAGAGGAGGTGAAATCATCCAAACTGGAACACAGCACAGAGATCCAGAAGGAGCACAATGCATAACACATCCACACTGCCCAGCCCTCTCTTCCCTTTGCCACCTGCACATACTTGCAACAAATTTAAATTTCCAAATTCAAATAGTGATGTCACATTATCCAAACTTGTTAGTCATTTCTTGACACTTGGCAATAAGCCCTGGAAGTAGGTCAGGACACAGGTTGTATTCTAGATACAAGACAGAAGTTGAATAGCAACTATCTGCTCAGCCTTTTAACAGGCTGACAGGAGAAAATGATGTCAGAGTCCCCAATCCCAGCTGCCCCTCTGACAGCTCATAATTGATTATATGAAACATGTCAAGATATCAAATGGTGACAAGTCTGCAGTGAGAGGAATACTGAAAACAAATGCATATTCACATATACAATTAGCAAACACAAGCCAAAGAAAAGTGAGCCTAGAGAGTTCTTTATCAACCGAGCTCAGTAACTGCAGTAAACCTTCCTGTAAATCTTAATTCTCCTCCAATTATCCAAAACATTTTTCCTGTCCTTCCACCCATGCTTTGAAAAACCTAGCAGAGTGAGAACAGAAGCACAGTCACTCACCTTGCAAAAGAGAGAGGGGAAGTGTTCTGCAGTCATCGGGGCATAGGACAACTCTGACAAGACATCCACAGCACGGGGGCCAATCAGATTGAGAGCTAAAGAGGGGAACAAAACAGCATTAGGATGAAACTGGAGAAGTCTTGTCTGGTGTCTAACGTGCTGCTCCAATTCTGAAGTCTTATTGAACTAATAGATGTGTTTACATTTAAGAACAGAGGAGAGAGTCATTAAACTCTCTCCTGACAGTCCACAGTTAAAGAATGCTGTCTTCTAGCTCATGGCTTGCCAGAAAAGTCTCTGAACTGCTGTTTTCATCCAAATGTTTGGAAAGGAGACTAAATCGCAACTCCAGGCACTTTAAACAATTAACTGGCATGGAGCAGGAGACACCATTTGAGATTTTGAGCTGAGGAGATCTGCTTTTAGTGATTTCTTACCTGTGTACTTCCAGGTCACATCCTCTAGGACCAGGTTGCTGTCATCGGGCAGGTGGTTCTTCAGCCAGGCCCAGCAATGAACTTGTTGGTCAGTAGGAGAAATCATGAAGAAGCTGAAACAGACAAATCAAACCCAAGAAACAATGAAAGAACAACCACAGAGTGAATCAGTTCATTCTTCATTCATCAACTACTCAGCCATTCAGCAGTTTCCATGCTAACAGGAGACCAAAACAAGCTGGTTTGTGAAAACCACAGCTCAAGTCTCTGGATCAATGCCATTACATCTGTCATGAAAAGAAATCCCCCACTTCAAGCATTACCAGTGGTCTGGCAACAAGAAGTGACTAGATGTGGAACACCGGGAATTCTGCAGGAAGTTGACAGAGTATCTCAAAGGTCACAACTGATTTGCAGAAGGGACTTGCGGCTCTTCAACACCAGTGGTTCTCTTTACTCTGACAGTCAGAGTAGAGACAGCTCACACAGCAATTTCTTGTTTTAGCAGAAGTCTTTTCAAACACAATGGTGGTTATTATTAACAGTTTCCAAAAACAGAACTCCACTTGATATGGGAAAATGAGCTGCTTGTGTGTGTGTCTGATACAAACTGTGAGTTAAAGTACATCAACATCTGTAGAAATCACTAGGCAAGGAGGGAAGCTACTGGTTTCACAGAGAGGACAATACTTTCAAGTAATACGTGAATGCAGACAGAAGTGGAATAGAAAGAAAAGCTATTTCTAATTGAAAGAGAAGCAACAAAATGCTTTCACACCAATACAGTGAAAACACACATAGAAAACCATCCAGAAAAATAAATCCAACACTCAGCTGGGACATGGCTATGAAGTTCTTAAAAATGAGAATGCTTTTCATTGGATGCCAAACAGAGTCCAGACTGGTGAGTCTAAGGACAAAATCCTGTGATCATGTCAGCTTGCATGAGAGAGCACAAAAGAATGATAAAAGACTGCAGAACTGAGAATTAGAGTTCATATACAGCAATGAAAATTGAAATAATCAAAAAGCATTATTTTCAATGTGCAATTCCAGTAAGGACATTTGTCACGAGTTAGTGCGCTTTAAATGGTTACTTAAATTAATAAACTCCAGTGACTGCTAAAAACAATTTGTATCTCAATTAAGAAATTAAACATCTAAAGGTCTAACATTTTGAGGAAATCTATGTTCATCTGTAATTCTGGAAAAACACTTATTTTCCCCAATGTTTTTAGGTTTAGAAGCTCTCTTTCACTTGAGTTACTGAATTAGGAATACTAGTGGAGAACTGAGACTTTTTAGTTCAGGGTGGTGATGAAAGTTTATGATCTTCATGAAGTCCTTAAAGGCTCAAGCACCAAAAGGGTGATGGCTAAAGATGCTGTCTGCACACCCACCTGCGCTTGCTGAGCCGGGCTATGCTGCAGTCATTCTCATACCCTCCTTTCTCATTTAGCATTCCTGTATGCACAACATGCCCAACTGGCACATCCAGGTCATTTGAGAAGAGATACTGCAGATACTCCAGGGCCTGGTCTCCGGTGGACTACATTAATCAAAAGGAAGAGAAAGTCAGACAAGCTACCTGAGCAAAACAAATCCACTGGGGCAGCTTAAGAGCGCATCAACATCCTGGCCTAAATTATTTCAATTTGTGATGATTGTGACACTGATATCTTGAGTGTAACAGGATACAACAGTGCCACAGTGCCAGAGGTCAAATTCTATGTATAGACTAAGCCGATATTTCTATAAACTGGGCCCTTGACAGACAAAACTCAATCTGTGCTAAATACTGTGGTGCAAGCTGAATTTAGCTATACAGTGTGACTTTCTCTATCTATCCTCAAGAGGACACAGAGTATTTTGCAAAAGCAGGCAATAATAAACTAAAAGTCACCTTTACCACGTGGTCCCTTCCTAGGTACTTACACTTATTTCAAACTTGGTAAAAGATGACATGTCAATAACACAAACTGCTTCCTTACAGCACTTGACTTCAGAACCCACAATATCAAACCAGTCTGGTTTGTAAAAGGTTTTGCTGTGATCCAAATCCAGCAGATCTAGTACAAAGAAAAATGGAAGGAAAAAATCATAAACTGGATGAATTAAGACCTCACATAGACCAGTCAGGAAGCACTAGGCAGAGGAAAATACAATCTCACCACTCCCAGGTGGGACGAAATACTTGACTCTCTCAAATCCGTGCTTCTCCATCCACCTGGCTCCCTGCGCATCCAGGCGGTCGTACAGCGGTGAAGTGCGCAGCTGCCTGCCCGTCTGGAAGTCCCAGCGGGGAACTTTCAGATCATACATGAGGGCTGCAATGGTCATAAAGATCCTTTATTAGGCAAAATGATTATCTTTATCTAAACTTTTCTTCCAGATTATCAGTACTTATGAATCTCTGAATCATTAATAAAACTCCCTCAAAACAGCTCCAACCTTCCTCTTCCTGCTTTTGGAAATCCACAAATTCGTTTTGATCCATTTACAGCTCTTCAAAATCAGAGTAACAATATTTGCACAAAACACTTATATTTATAGATACTTATGGTCTCATGACAATTCTGCAAGATAACAAAAACTCTATTTTTCATGAAGTCATGCTGACTAGCATTAATTATGCAGGATTCTTCCCTGGCAGTGCACTATATCAGATATTTTGACAATGCTAATGCTGGGGTAGGGAGCTACAGGGACCATTTCATTTGCCTTGTTAAATACTGGCAATTCAGCCTTTTGTAATCATTGAAGCTTTTCCAAATGGCTTCTCTATCTGTTCAGCTAGTATAAAATACTTTTATTTAGAAAACAAGTTACCCTAATAAACATTAAGCATCCTCCTTACTTATCAGTGGAGAGTGGTAACTTAAGGATGCTTGAATACTACTTTATAAATGTTAAGAGTATACCTACGTCAGAAACTTCCTAAAATTGAAGATAAGCCACCTATCTCTTACGGAACACTTCCATAATTTCTGCCTCATAGCTAACAATTTAATGAATTTATTGGCAATATCTCAAATTGGTACTCCTGAAAGAGAGGGTAGAGGGAAGACTAGATTAGAATGGGAGCATAACACTTCAAAAATGGAATACATTTCTCACTCTGTAAAAACTAGAGGGATTCTGTAACTGTCAGAACTGAGATTTGTACTGGAGAGTGACTGCAGAATAATGCCCAGAGTATAAAGTGATTTTTTCTGGGGAGAAGGTCAAAGCAGCATAAGGCTTTTATTCCCCAGATACAGCAGGGCTAAGAGGTTTACCCAGCTTCTCTGCTTTCACACGAACATGTGTTTTTAGTTTAGACTTGGTATTCAAGTAATTGTTCCTGTTATGCAACTTGTGGAGCACTTCGTACTTCTATTTCGAACTTGAAAAGAAGTCATCCACAATATTCAGACAATATGACAGATATTCAAACAACAGGAGGAAACAAAGCATGGCTTTAGACAAGAAAAATGGCATTTCTAATCTCTTCTGCAAGGTATTTATCGCAAACTTTGACAGGAGAAAGCAGTATGTCTACGAAGACTTCCTGAATTATGCAACATAACTGGGTCACCCAGCCATAAATTGGAAGCGAAGGTATTTCCACACCATAATGATGTGCAAAGAATAACAATCTTTGAGACAGTGTAACATTCCCAGTTAAGACCTCGGCATTGCTTTTTTAGGCTGGAGTCCTACAGAGATAGATAAAAATTTCCTTGTATCAGAGGCAAAGCACAGAAATAGCAGAGAGCAAGGTACCAACAGCATTTTTTTAGAAAAGTTAATAAGAACGCTGGCATACAAAAACCCTCATCCTTTCCTTTCTCCTGGGAAGGGGCTGTATTGCCTCGAAGGAAGTCAGGAAGAAGGAAAATGTTTCTCAGAGTGACAGCAGAGGAGAGACAGTGTAGCAAAGGGCAAAATCTTGGACAGCCTGGCCAGAGCTAAACGCAGAGACCTCACTTACGCATGACTTCCATCACACGGTGACGGAGGAAAGTGCGACTGCTCTGAAGGGTTCCAAAACGTTTCAGATCCAAGGGCCAGACATTTTCCGACGGATACCCATTTACTATCCACTCTGCCAGGTACCTGATGGAAGAAATAAAGACAGACTGAGATATCAGCCAATGTCTTAAGGGAAAAGTGTAGCTTTGAAGTGAGACGGAAAGCAGCTTGGACTTCAGAATTTCTTACAATAGCAAGAGAGAAGACATGGAACATGATATTCTAAACACTAGCATAATCTGGAGAGTTTTCCTTTATAAAATGCATCCACCAGATATCCAAATTACTAATTGCCCATTAGGATGAAGCACACAGGGCAGCAGGAAGTTCAAGACATGTGCTAAATGAAGCCAGAGCCTGGACAGGTAACCTGGCTGACATGGTGTCAAATGCTTGGGTTCTGATACAAAAGGAGGTGCAAATACATTTCAGGTGGAGTTTAATGCTTCTGCTTTCTCATTTCTCATTGCCTGGTGTAGGCTCAGCCACAAACTACCAGTGACAGCATTCATTTAGCACGAGGTGCCAGCCAAGTTATGTTTAGCTACACTTCCAGCAGTGAAGCAGGAAGGCATTCTCCAGAGCTAACGGACACAGGCAACTCAGAATTCAGCAGAGCAGAAGGTTCTGTTCACAGCCAGTAGACAACAAAACAAAGGGATTTGGAACTGATCATGAAAAGTTACATTAGCAAGCTAAACTGTTTATTTTGAGGCTGTAGCAACAAATGAACAAACAGTGCTTTTACCTTCAGAAATGACTTTGATTCTTAAGAGAACCTCACTGAAAAGATTCTCTGTATTTCATGTGACAACAAAAAAATAATTATGAGTTGCTTCTCTGGTGAGTCAAATTATTAGACAATAGACATAAACTAGTGAAGACAAATGCAGATACTAACACCAGCACGAAAAACAAGCAGTTTTTTAAGAAGGCTGTCTGGCAGAAGGAATGTTCACTCACCAAAATTAAATGGCAATCAGAAGGAGAAATGATCATTCAGCAACTTTGCTGCTGAGATCACACTTAAATGCCTGTCTAAGAGCCTGCATTAACACAGGAACTGGATTTTACTGGGAAATTATTACACTAGCTTACTGTAGGGAACAGTCTGAAACTACTGTCAGCACTGGCATCACATATATGGTGTTTCATCAGCAACAGATTCACACTGCTTTCAGAGGAATTAGCTGCTGTATCAACTTGAATGATCTAAGGACTTCAATCAAATGATAAAGGGGATCGTGAAGCACAGGAGATGAGGGAATATATGCTTTGCTAAGCTTTTATCTCTTCATGGTAGTTTAAAAAAATCATACCAGTTATAGAATCATAGGATCACAGAATATCCTGAGTTCGAACAGATGCACAAGGATCACTGAGTCCAACTCCTGGCCCTGGACAGGATAACCCCAAGAATCACAGCAGGTACCTGAGACCATTGTCCAAATGCTTCTTAAACTCTGGCAGGCTTGATGCTGTGACCACTTCCCTGGGGAGCCTGTTCCAGTATCCAACCACCCTCTGGGTGAAGAACCTTTTCCTAATATTCAACCTAAACCTCCTCTGACATAGCTTTAACAAAGCTTACTTGATCCCCAGCTGCTCACTGAGATGTGATGCCAGAGGAGAGATGTGCAGGACAGGAGAAGAATCCAACACAGGTTTTAAAGACACACTGGAGAACATAATCAGAAAACAGCAACTGCTCCTCTCTCACTCAAGTCAGAAATGAAAGAGGAGTCTTTGTCAGAGATGACAAATACCAACCAGAACATTCTACACAGGAGGATCATCTGAGCAGTCTCTTGGCTAAAGCCTTACTTACACACACAATAATAGACCACTTACTTGCCTGCTCCCCCACCATAGGAGATGCCAGCTGAGTTCATGCCAGCCAGAACGAAGTAGCCTCGTGCAGTGGGCGACTCTCCCATGATGCATCGCATGTCTGGGGTGAAGGACTCTGGGCAATTCACCAACTGCATGATCTGCAGAGCCTCCAAACCTGGCATCCTGCGCAGGAGGGCACTCAGAAGTGGCCCTAGGACCCAAGACAATAAAGAGAAAAATAGTCTCAACACATTTCAGCTGCTTCAGGTGGAAAATGCTTCCATGTTTTGATACAGTCACAGGAGAAATGGTTTACTTGCTGGAATCACACTACTCAAAATGGATCACACAGCATACAATGAAAGCAGCCATATTGATCCAGACCAAGAGCTCAGTATTATTTTCAACAGTGCAAGAGCACTGTTCAGTTTTGTTTGAGAAATAGGAACAGACATCAAATAGATACATAGTGAGGAGCACGAACAGGCAAATGTATAGGATGCTTGTCACATGCACTCTGCAAGCCTCCACCTCAGCTCAGAGGATTTCCTAAAAATTTGAAATATTTTTCTGTATTTAGAAACCCGTAAATTGGTCTCTCTTTTAAGTACTAGATCAGTCTTTCCCAGCCTCACGAAAAAATCCAACAGACACAGACAAGGAGTCCCATGTGTTAAAACCTGTTGTATGAGGAATCACCGCCTTTTGTTTTAAAGCTCACACTCAATTTCTTTTTATGCCTCCCAGCATTAGAAGAGACAGTGGTCAGGAATCCTCCTTCCAGTCTGTCTATCTCAATCCAGATTCTATAGACCTCTGTTTATTTCTTTATTTATTTCTTCTGTCATCTCCTTTTCCCAGCCCACTCAGTCACTCCATTCCTGGAAACTATTCCAAGCTTTGATCAGTCTCTTGCTGCTCTTTCACCAGACCTTCTCCAGTCCTATGATACCCTCTGGAAACAGGAAGCCTAGAACAAGAACTAGCATCTGGCAAAACAAGGATTTAGTGTTGCATAATGACCTGTGTTTTTTGCTCCTTTCCCAGTAATTCCTAACTTGTCTTTTACTTTGACCACTGCTGCACTGATGTCTTCACAGAACTAACAGAACTAATAAAAACCCCCAAGGTCTGTTCAAAGCCCATCACATCACATGGTGAAAACAAGACCATCCCCACACATACCCATGCATTTGCATCACTTCACATTTATCCTCATTGAATTTCCTCACTGCTTCATTGCCCAGTCATGCTGGAAAAGTCCTTCAGCAACTCTTCAAAGTTTGACATTTGAAAGCGTTAATAAATGGGTAAGATATCTACTTGGCTTTTGTTGCCCAAAAGTTACCTCTGCTTAGTACTCCAGATAAAAGCCCTCAAGATTCAGCCCTAAAAAGACTCCTGAGTTTTATGCACAAGCAGTAAAACAATCAGATTTCACATTACCTAAGAAGCTACAAACAGAACTGACCAGTTCTTTCTCTTCCCTCTCTCAAGCATTAGAATTCCAGAATGAGAGCCTGGTGTTACAGGCTATTTTTCTATTGATAAAAAGAGAGATCAGTGCTAGATTTGTTCTCGTACTCAGTCCAATTTAAGCAACTCCACAGACTATTTTAAAATCAAAAGGTGTTCCAACGACAAAGATCAAAGCAGTAATACAAGAGCTCAAACCCCAGGAACTGCGGCCCTAGAAAAGGATCAAATACTGCCTGAGTTAGCTCAGGCTCTGCTCAACTGTTCAGCACATTTGAACAGATAAAAGGGCAAAGCTGGAACATAGCATGCAGCTGCTTCAGAAGCTTGGGCAATCTGGGGGTGCCAGCAAGAAGTGCCTTTTCATTTTATCCAAATGAAAACTGAAAATGAAGTGGGTGCAGAGCTTGAGCAACTCATTACTGAAGCTAATATCTTCAAGCAAGTCCTCAGGCATCTAGGGATCTAAAAACCTTTAGCATATGCCAGCACAAAACAGCACCCCATCCTGGCTTCACCCCCTGGAGTTTAAACTTTTACAGTATCAGTATGGTGCCTCTCAGAAATCAAAGTAAAATTATTCAATTTAACTTGAAGCACAGCTGGAAAAACATACTATGACTGCTGAAAGAAATCAGTGAAATTTCATCCACACCTAGGGTCACAGAGGCATGTGTATTCACAAGGGATGCAGAGAGCTCTGATACAAGGGAAAGCTGGATTCCTGCATATAAGGAAAATTTGAGGATGAGAGGGCACATACCAAGTTACCAGGTATCAAAGAGTCAGGAGTGGTTGGGGAAGAAAGGGACTCACAGACCATGCTATGCTCTTTCCTAGAGAAAGAGCCCTCCATGTAAAAATACATGTGGAATACAAAATCAGAATCAAATAAAATGAGAAGAGAAAGACAGAAGAGTTGGAATATAATAAACCACTGTCAATGGTGGGACGAAGTCTGGGAAGCCACAATACCAACTTCTATCCACAAAGCAACTGTCACTGATAGAAATGCACTTGTCAATCCCTGATGAAGAGAGCTGCAGAAACAAAATACCACAGCTATGTGGCAGGTCAACAGTGTTGATCTACTGTGTCACAAGAGGAGCAGCATGTGGCACTGACAGTCAACAACTGAAATGGAAGAGCAGTGCTGGGAAGCTGATGTAGTACCTTGCTGCTCTAGAAGAAGGTAACACATGCTGAAGATTAGCAGGTGTTTTTAAACATTACACAGATATCACAGAATCACAGAACCTGGGAATGGTTTAGGTTGGAAGGGACTTTAAAGCTCATCTCATTCCAACCCTGGCATGGCAGGGACACCTTCCACTAGACCAGGTTGTTCCAAGTCCCATCCAACCTGGGACTTACCTTACCTTACCTTACAACCTGACCTTCAACACTGAGCAACTTGTGCCAGTGCCTCATCACTCTCACAGGGAAGAATTTCTTAATAATATCTAATTCTGCCCTCTGTCATTTGGAAGCCATTCCCCCTTGTTCTAGCACTCCCTGTCAGAAGTTCCTCTCCAGCTCTCCTGTAGGCTCCCTTAAGGTACTGCAGCCCTTGGTAAAGGGTTTTTCAGCAAATTACTGACAAATGAAGAGATGAGTGAATTTGAGAGAATGTTCATCTTTCCCACAGATCAATGACAGGTGGCACTGCCATGAACTCTGCCTTCTACTGAAGGCACGTGTTTCACTGCTGTGGGAACCTTTTTTCCCTAACATACCAAAATGATCCCAGTCTTCTTGAAGGTTCTGGATCTCCAGCTGGTTCCGTCCCTCCGTGAAGAGAGGTTTGGGGTTTTTCTCAAAGCCTCCTGAGAGGATTCCACCCTGCCAGTTGCGTATGTAGATCCTGCCGTCGGGGTCGACAATAGCTGCAGAGGGAAGAAAAGAGGTGAGAAGGGAATTGAGAGAAGGGGTATCTGTCTCAGGCTGTTGTCCCACAAACACCGATGATGGGGGGCTAGTGACATGCCAGGCCAAGCCAGCAGTCTCCCAGCATGAGAAGGGACAGTCTCAGTTCCCCAGCCCCATGCTGTCACACCATTCTGGTTCTCATGTGACACCCTGGTGGGCAAGTTTAGATTAAACCATTAGCTCCCACCACAGTCATGCATGATGTCAACTTTTGGACAGCACAATAAACTGAATTAAACCTGAGGAGCCCCAAGCCAGGAGGACAGTGTTCCCAGGAGTGAGAGGACACAAGAGGGATTCAGAATCCTTGTGGCACTGAGAAGCTATTATACTGGCTTAGCTCCACTGAAATTGCACCCAAGACCAGACCTTCCACCAAGACATGTCCTGCCCTGCCCCTCTTTCTCTTCCTATTCTAAGAACAGCTAATTTGTAACAAATCCAGTTTACTACAGGCCACCAGCACAAAGAAGGTGAGCAGCACTGGGGTGAGGACAAGCAATCAGGACTGGATTGCTCCTTCCATTGCTAGTGTGTCAACTTGAAGTATTTATGTTACTCCACATGATGTGCTCCACAGCAATTTTTGCCATGTACAGAAAAGCTGTGAATACATATACGTGAATATATACATATATATATATACACACACACATCTACACACAAGGGCTTTAATTAGTTAAATAAAAGTGAAGCACTTGGACTCCATCAGAGATCTCAATTCCCTGGACAGTGTATACATTACTCACTAGAAGCAAAAAATCTTAGTAACAACTGAGAGTAAATAAGTAAAGCTTTTTACGTCTCAACCACAGTTTTCAAACACAAAGGCTTTTTTTTAAGAGATCCAAAAGCCAGAACATGGGGGAGGAGCAATTACCTCAAGTGTTTGGTTGCCCCTACAGCTCATAGACATGTAAATGCCATTGTAAAGCCTTAGCTTCAGTTGGAGGAAAGGAATAGATGGGCCATTTGGGGCCAGCAGCCTGCAAGGAAAACATAGTGCCAAGGCTAGCACACTCTCCAGCCCAGAAATGCAGCAATCCAAGACTCAGACATAACTACTACTCGAGCTAGAGTCAAGGTCATTCTCCTGCTAAGTTGATGAACTCTCAAAACCATTTTCTGCAGGAAAAGCTTTCCCAAGAGTAAAGGAAGATATTCTTTCTACCACTGAAAAAGGATATTCAAAGCAATTCAGAGAGAAGGACTTCACAATCCCAAATGAGCTGAGGACCGATAGCCCGAGGTTGGCCTTTCTGTCACAAAATACAGGTCACCTTGGAAAGGCAGGTATCATTCACCAAGAAAAGTGAGAAGAGCTGAAGAATCCTTACTTGGTAAGCTGCTTGACAGAGGCTCCTGCAAAGGATGTGTCAGGAGGTAGAAGTGCTCGCAGGCATGGACTGGGATATGGACTGGTTCCTCCCCAGAGTGGCCCAACTCATAGGCCCACTGAAATCAAAAAAGTGCAGGTCAGAATGAAAAAGGAAAAAAAAAACAACTTCAGGAAAAGAGCAGGACATAAGCACCTCTCTGATTTTGCTTTCATAAAAGACCAAGATTTGGTTCAGACCCCGGGACATTAAACAGACACGATTTTTTTCTTTTCTTAAAATTTGAACTGTTTTGGAAAAAGATTGTTTTTCTGTTCCTAACATGATAACTAGAAAAGTGGGGCCCCAACTCAAAACTAAGAAGTATCAGTTTACAAAACAAAAGCAAAATAAGATCTGTAGACCAAAGTCAGTACTAGGTTCAGCACCTAGAAGCAGAATAGACAGCATTTAGGGGCCTGAACTAAGACCCTTTACTAACGAGGAGGACAGCTGTTAGCTGAGAAACTGCAATTGTCTGGTATATTTTCTAGCAGAGAAGACATGACACTAAGGAGTAAAAGCAAACAAATTTTTCGGGAGGGAAGTGAGAGAGAGGAGCATGTCTCCCCAACAGCCAAAGCGAAGTTCTTCCTGGCAGAAGGGTGAACCTCCCAGCAGAGAGAGCATGGACAGAGCTGTACCAACAAGCAGCAGGTACTGCTCAGCAGGTTAATACCCAGCCTTTGGCGCACTGCAAATGGCAAGCACTGCTCCTTCACTCCTCCTTATCCTGCTGGGATAAGCTGACGAGTAACATGATTTGATCTACTCCAGTAAACCAAGCCAAAGCACAAACCATTAAAAAACTGAAAAGGAATACAAAAAACCAAACCAAACAAACAAAACAAAAAAAAACCCAAAAAAAACCCCCCAAAAAAACCAAAACAGAAGGAAGTGCACATATTCTTAAGCAACAGAAACAAGAAAGAAAAAAATTTAAATAATTCAACCTGGCCAGCACAGTTGACGAAGTACTCGCATTGAATCCGCCCTCTGTCAGTCTCGACTCCAGTCACTCGACCCTTCTGGATTGTGACATGACTGACACTCGTCCGCTCGTGAATCTGGACACCTGGAGGGGATCAGAAAGCCAGAATGCCATGAGCTTTTTTTCTAATGGGTCGGACTGTTAGCTTCAAACCCTTATGCTCAACCAAAATGCTTATTTTCTCTTGGAGACAAAATTTCTATTCTTGACCCAGTAATTCTTAAGCAAAACCCTATTATTTGCAAAACATCACATGTACAATTTGTACAGGCTGACACTGTGGAGAGCTACAGTTTTTTTCCCCATGTGACAATCGGGGTGATAAATAGACCCCCAGTATCAACAACATAAAAAAAAAAGTCTCAGCTTCTTTCCAATGGACATCTTTTCATTACAACTCCTTTATGCAACAAATTTGTAGTTTCAGATGGCATGACTGGTTCTCTTATGCGAAATAAATCATTTTGTGGAAAAAAAATCAATAAGCAGTATGCAAAACCAAGCTGTAAAAGAAACTAAGGAGGTATCTTCCTAAGCAGCTTCTTCCAATCTGATGGACTTTCATCCTTAATGACCTTATTTCCTGTTATCTTATTTAACCTTTCTCCTTACTTTTAAACCACACACTGGTCAAACAGCATTTATTAGTACACTTCCAAACCTATTTCCAAAGCATATGTGCTCAATTAAATACTCCACAAGACTCAGCCACTCCTTTTCATTTGTAGGTAATTAACTATTTTGATGTGTAATTATGAGCCAGTTCTAGGAAGGAAAGAGTGTGTGCTTTTTCAGAGAAATATGTAACCGCTAAGGACAACAAACAGGTGTAAATATGTAACCACTATGGACGACAAAGAGGTGCTTGAACTATCCCAGGAAACCTGCAAACATTCAGCACATGAAAAAAATCAGCCTGCTTTTTCAGAAATAAACAGGTTTAAAGAATCTGAACTTCACAGAAATAATAGAATTTTGGTCTTCAGTGCTCAGGTAGAATATCAAAAGAAATGCGGAACATAGCTATCATGCAGGAGAGCTCTCTATAGATAAAAAAAGCTCCTACCATTCCGTGAGGCAGCGGTTGCCAGAGCCAGGCTCACATTGGCAGACGACACGAGTGCATCCTCTGGCACATACATGGCCCCCACAAGGTCATGGATGTTGATGAGTGGGTGGAGCTGTAACACTTTTTTTGGGCTGATAATTTCACATGGTATTCCCATTACACTGCCACAGAACATAAGAAACACGATGTCATTTGTCTTGCAGGAGAGCTGGTGCACACTGAAGCTGAGTTGTATTTCCTGCTCATACGTACTTCAGTGATGAAGCAATGCGCTTCAGAGAGATCAGTCGGTCCTGAGTCTGAGCCAGTGAAACAGAGCCTGTCTTCATGTACCCTATGACAATGACCAAAGTCAAGTCAGATTTGGACAGGATCTTGAATTCCTTTCCATCTCAGACTCACTGCTTTAATACAATTGCAGACTTGTTGCTTCCACTACTCAGGAGCCTGGAAATCCCACATCCTCAAATAATTTTAAACACTTACGAGCTAGTAATTAAAAAGCGCATGAGAGAACTTTTTAAAAAAAGCAATTTAATTTTTAATTGTGTTCTCTTTCTACTTCATATACCCCCGTTTATAAAAAAACCCCCTGAATTTCACACATGGTCGCTATTAAAAGAGAGAGAAGTTAAAAGTGATCTAATGACTACTCAGAAGAATAAAATTTCAACAACTAAAAGCAGATATTATATCACTCCAACACCTGCACTAAATTAGTATTCATCTTAATTGCAGGCATAGTTATGAACCTCTATCGAGGTATTCATTTGTCTGACATACATGACAAGTTCGTGTCAAAAGAAACTTTCAGTGACCAAGTTTTTCCTATCAGGTACATGCCCAGACATTTTGGAGGGAAAGGGAGAATTTCAACATAATCTTTTTTTGCTATTTCCAGGGCTAGACTGCAGTAAGATACACAGCTTTGCCTATGCTTCAGTGCTCCTGTTAACCACATTTTCTTTTTGAGAAGTGAATCAGTGCACAGAACAGGCCAACTTGCTCCAGTCACTGAAATATATTTTCCATGTCCTTGTGAAAATTCCCGTGTCTGCCCAAGTTACAGACAACACGCAAACTGTCACAATTTGCAGGTAGTCTGCCTTCAGTTTGCCCATCTGATATTCTTCCCCATTCTGATTACACTAGTGACATCACTTTGCATCTGATTAGGTCCATATGTATTGTTTTTGAATGGGACTTTCAAGCCTTAAGACACTGTAAAACCACAGTCAGTGTGGTTTTATTACTTATTCGCACATATTTCAGTGTCAGTACTTCAGTTTCCTAAAGATTATTCCATGATGACGCTTTCAGTACCTGTTTGCACTCCTGTCTCCTGTTCCAGCTGCTGGTAGAGCTTGTTTGAATAGTGTGCCATCTTCAGCTCTATGGACACGGGCCTGGCTGTGCTCACAATGCCAGCACAGAAACGAGTGGTGCCAGCAGCCAACCTGCAGGAGAAGGTGCAGAGAAGGGCCACGATCATACAGCTGCCAGGTACACACTCCACACCAGGCTGCTCCAGCAGCTCCACTGGCAGCACAAACCACACAGCAACTTCTCCCCCAATCAGAACAACACTTTAAGTTGAACGATGCAGGGCTGTCACAACCTCTAGAATGATATTCCTTTTGCTCACTTTTGAAAACACATTGCATTCCAAGACAATTTCTCTTTAACAAGTCCTAAAAACTAACATTTTTCAAAGAAAGCACTTTAAAAAAAATAAATCTTACACTTAAGTTGAGCTGCCTGATTCTTTCCTTCTCCAAAGCTGGATTTCCCTCAAATCAAAATTAACTTGGTTTTGAGTCTTGCATCTCTGAAGACTATAGTATGAGCAAGTCCCTCTCACTCTGTAACAACTGCCACAGACAGACACATGTTTCTTGTCTCTTCTAAAACTGTCCCTAAACCATTGAGGTATGAAGAGCTGCTCTACAGACAGAAACCTACACAACTCCATGCAGCATGGACAGGGGAAGACAAGGCAATTAGATTTAAGCACCTCCTTTGCAGCCTGCTTCCACAATAATTCCAAGCTACCTTTGCTGCTGCTGAAGCCATCCTCCATTTCTCCATTTGACACAACTGCTTTCAGCCTAGCATGTCTATAATCTCTTCAAGATTCAGTTGGGTAAGGAATATTTGCTACACTCCTACTCAACGACAACCCAAAGAGCCGAAGAACAGTCTCACCATGCTGTGCTCCTCATAAGACATTTCTGCTGTTGCAATATTCCTCCTTCTCCTTGAGCATGCACAGACTGAGCCTACACAGCATCTTAATTCACTGCAGATCTTTAATGGGCTGCAGTTCAAACCCTGCTCCAAGCTAGCAAAAATGATATTCCCTTGCAAATGCAGCCCAGCATCTCACTTGGCTCAGAAGGACCCCACTCACAAGGTCTCAGATGAGAATATCTAATTTCTTTTCTTTGCAGCTAGAAAGAACCTGCTGCTTCCCAGCCACACAAACTCCAGGAACCACAGCTAATTATTCTTGAAGGCAGTATCAGGTGGGAAGCTCTAAAGCAGATGACAAATATACATTCCAGCACTTCTTTAGGGCATTAGAAGCTGCTACAATAAACATCTCTTCAAACCCTAAGGTCTCAGTAGTGTCTCACGCCCAGGATCCCCAAACTCCTTAATGAAAACACCACGAATGACCCTCAGAAACAGACATCTAAAACAACAGAGGAAATATTGGGATGCACAGCTTTCAACAAGAACTATGAGAGCTGACCAAACTCACTGAGGGCACTTCTGCTCAGCCAAACTGTAACAGCCTTGGCTATTTTACAGACAGGCACTAAATCCTCCAACAAAGTGGATAATCTGAGCATTTAACCAGCTTACAGGGCGATGTTTTAGTGATGCCTGCTTATAACCTCTTGCAATCTCTGGAGCTTTGCTGGCTGTGTAATGCTTTAGACACACACAGCATCCTGCTCTGAGAGGTCAACAGGGGCTGTAGGAGTAACGTGGATTTTTAGTTGTTTTAAAATGGTCCATCATCTTTGCCAGCTGCATTGTTCTACATGATCACCTGTGATTACAGCAGAGCAGCTGCATATCTCCCAAAGGAGCTGTGGTGCATGGAAAACCCACACCAGAGTAGAGTTCTCCTGATGGGAACTGCAGCATATGCAGGACACTCACTGGAGCCCAGTACTGATCACACCCCACTGTGTCACCCCCATGCTGCTCAGGGCATTGTGTGGAGGTAGAAGACCCTGGAGTGCAGGAGTGAAATTGAGGAAAAAAAGAGGTGGCGTTTTAATGCTTGCTTTTTGTTTCTCACTACCTGAATCTACTGTAACTGTCATGAAATAAAGTAATTATTTTAGATTAATTCTCCATAAGGTAAGTCTGTTTTGCCCACAGCAATACAATCTCCATATCTTTATCCTGATCCACAAGTTCTCTCAGCTTAATTCCTCTCTGTCTTGCAGAGGGAAATGGCATGGCTGCGTGGGAGTCTGGCTCTGAGCCACGGCAACCCCACCACAACCACACAAGGGATACACTTCACCTTGCAGAGCAGCCCTGTGCTTGGGAAGGGGCAGTAAGTGTTGTTATTAATGTTCAGTACAACCTTATTTCCCCCAGGGAAAAGCCTATTTCCAGGTCTTCACTTAAGCTCAGGTGAAGAGATAGAAATAGCACATTACAGCAGATATTGTTCTGCATAGAAGTCTGGCTTTGTTGGGGTTTTAACCAGAAATCCTTACCTGCCCTGCTCAAGTAAGACTATATCCTTAAAGCCCATCTTGGAAAGGTGATAGGCCACAGAGGTGCCCATGATTCCACCGCCACAGATGACAACCTGTGCCTGTGCTGGCAGGGAAAGCGGGTGAGGCTCTGCTGTAGTCGAGGTGCTTCGCTGGGAGCTGGTCATTCTCCTCCATTTCGGGTGAGCTGCAAGACAG